>CAUYRT010077827.1:0-34717 GCA_963574885.1 Lepilemur ruficaudatus | reverse complement strand
GTTACCTGCAGTCAACCAAGGTCTGAAAAATACTAAATAGAAAAACTCCAGAACCAAATAATTCATGAATTTTAAATCATGTACCACTCTGGGTAACATGATGAAATCTTGTGCTGTCCCACCTGGGATGTTAATCATCTCTTTGCCCAGCACATCCAATCAGTATATGCTACCCTCCCGTTAGTCACTTAGTAGTCACTGCATTGGCTGTCACAGTATTGCACTGCGATGTTCAAGTAACCCTTATTTTACTTAATAATGGCTCCAAAGCACAAGAGTAGTGATACTGACAATGACAATTCAGTTAAGACAAAGAGAAGCCATAAAATGTTTTAAGTGAAAAGATAAAAGCTCTCTATTTAAAAAAAATTGTATGCTGAGATTGCTAATATTTATAGTAAGAACAATTCTTCCATCCATGAAATTATGAAGAAAAAAATCCATGTTAGTTTTGCCATCATACTTCAAACTGCAAAAGTTATGGCCATGGTGCATGATTTAAGATGGAAAAAACATTAAATTTGTGGGTAGAAGACATCAACAGAAATGTGTTCCAGTCGACGGCAATTGAGTCTGGTACTATGCAAGGTTTCAGGAATAATGGGGGTACTTGGAGCACATCCCCTGCAAATAATGAGGGACCACTGTATTTGATAATCAACTATCCCTACTTCTCACAACTTTCCTCTATGGACTTTGCTGTCAACTGTATTTCCCTCTTCATCTAGTTTTGAGACATTTACTTAACTTCTCCAATGACAATTTTTTCCTGTTTTGACCTCAAAATAAAAATATTTAAAAAGGATTTTTTACCTTCTCATCTCATGATTTAATCCTCCTCACTTCAATTATCACTGGGAATAACTCAAATCTACATTTCTAGTGCTAAACTTTTCCCTGAGCATGACACTCATTATGAACAATATCATGAAAAAGCCTACTGAAAAAACGGAACTTTTAGTGTCTCTGCCTTTATTTCCAACTATGTCTTTCCTGGGGTCCTATTTACTAGCTCACTACTTTAAAAGATAAAATTTTAGCAAAGTAAAAAATTAAAGTCCCAAGTAACACCTGGCTTCTTTTAAGTTTAGATTTTAGCATGTTTTTTACTTGAACTATGTGCAGTAACAGTTTTATAAGATAGCTCTTAAAAAACCAAAGTGTTATGGAGCTGTGCCTTTTTTTTTCTTTTTTTTTTTTTTAAGACAGGGTCTTGATCTGTCACCCAGGCTGGAGTGCAGTGGTTTGATCACACAGCTCACAGCAACTTCAAATCCCTGGGCTCAAGCAAACCTCCTGCCTTAGTCTCCTGAGCAGCTGGAGTACAAGCATGTGCCACCACACCTGGCTAATTGTTCTATTTTTTGTAGAGAAGGGGTCTCACCCTTGGCAGGTTTCCTTCAAACTCCTGGCCTGAAGCAATCCTCCTGCCTCAAAGCCTACCAAAGTCCATTTGTTTTTTAATTGCAACCCACTTCCAGTTTTCTGCAGAAAATCCAGATTAATAATAAGAGCAGTAGTAGCAGCTACCACTCATAAGCACTAATCAAGTATCTTACCCCTTCTTAAGTGCCTCATATTTAATTCACTTACTATTTACAACAATGTCATGAAACACTCTGGGAACATCACAGTTTATGGGAATAATCCATTCTAGACTTGTGCAACATGGGGGCTCTGAAGTACACACTTACTACAGTATTATTGTTTCCATTAGAGAAAAGGGCACTGGGGCACCAACATGTCATGTCTGGCTCTAGAACCCATGCTGTTAATGGCAAGACTTATAAACTTCTCAAAAATTATTTTTTAAAAAAATATAATAAAAGGAGTTAACTATGGTCCAAGCAAATTACAGGTACTTGAGAGGCAGAAATCCAAGTTCCAAATCTCTTAATTCCTATTCCATTACTTTTTCAGTTAAGCTAAGCTAGCCTACATTGGTTATTGTAGCTAAAAATAAAGCCTCAATGAAAATATGTTCACCTAATTACACTGACTTCTAAAATGTATTAAATGAGAAAAATTCCAACTCCTAAATAAATTGTCCTACAATGCCTTTCATAAAAAAGGATTTCAAAAGAAGAAAATACATACTTTACTGTTTTGCTACATTGTTTTTCTGGCTGAGGCTGGTCAAAGCTACACTGATCTTCAGACAAAGCGTGGTTAATGCTATGCTGTTCTTCAGGTAAAGGCTGGTCAGTTTGCTCTTCTGACAAAGGCTGATCAACTTTTCTTAGTTGCTTCCTGAGTCTCTCCTCTTCAGCTAAGTAGAGATGTTTCAGATGATCTGGGTATCGATCTTTGAATTGGGATTCTTGCGAAGTTTGAGCCTTCTTCTTCCTCCATAGAAATTTCTTGTAATTTTGCTGAATCTTCAGTTTCCTCCGAAATGCAAAGCCTTGTCCTACATTGAGGAATATTAAGTCAAAATTACTTTCACAGAAAATAAGTTGAGTGAAAAATGAAGTCATTACTTAGAAATGAAAATCTGCTTACATCATCAAATTCAGATGCTGGGATTTTTTTATGTTTTGCTTTAAAAGATTATTTCAAGTGACAAATATAAGTTGACAGATTGAAAAGCAAGTCGGCCCTTTGCAAAACAACCAGGCTAACATTAGTCGTGCAGATAATCTCAAAGGAAAATCATGCAAATAAGAATCTTAAAGAAAAAACTGACTAGTTCTGACTGTGGCACAACCTTAGGTTTCCAGTTGTACCCACAAATCAAAACAAATTCCTTCACTCATCTAAAAACGCTTAATCAGGCTCTTCAAAAAAAATTTAAAGATAGAAGACAACACATATTATTTTATGTTGGAGAAAATTACTACTATACAATTGATTTTTCGAAAATACTTCAGCGTAAAAGAGAAGATGGTGTATGACTTCCTGAACAGCTAGCAATTATCAGAAGACTGAACTTATTCAACATTTATATTATACATTCCAAGTGCGATCTGAGGAACCTTACAGACAAACATAAAGTGAAGCGAAGATGAAGAAGAACAGTAAGAGAAGACTGGAGAGCTACTGGGTATTTGTAATCAGCAAAGCTTGGGGGCAGTATGTTTCTAACACTGTCCCCTCTCTAGCCTTCACAGGAGCACAGGCGCAGATATATATACATAATACATTCAGAGGACCAGCAGACCCTGCTTACGATGTCACAGGAAAAAGAGAAAAAGAGTTCTGATGAAATAACGGGGTTAAGTCAGGGAAGACGTCTAAAAATTTTAAGCTAGCAACACTGCCCCGTCTTCCTATGTAGAGCTCTGCGAAGCCCACAGCTTCAGCGAGTTTAGGACTGGTTTCTTCTGCCCCAGGTAGGATCCAGTCTGTTTCCGAAACTCTTCTCCGGAGCTTTGGCGGAATCGCGTATACCAGGACTCAGCCAGCTGGGACTTGTAAATGGCTGCCTTTTTACGTACCCTCGCGAACGCTCCCCACGAAGGCTTGCGAATTGTTAGGCCGCCATATCCTCTGTTTCACATTCTTATTCCTGAATGCGACCGAAGAACCCCCTTCGCCACGTGTCCCCAAAGCTCCGTTCCGCCGCCACCGCGCCAGCCTCCTCGGCGCCATTTCCGCAGACCAATTCCGTCGCCAGATAATCACCACAGACGCTCCTAAAATACGTCATCGCACTGAAGCAATCGATCGCCTCCACTCGGACCTCTACTTATCGGGCCTGTGCTACTTTTGGTCGCGCTGTTGCCGCACAGCCATGTTTGCGCCACCTACAGCCCCGGAGGATGAGCGTCATGGCGGCTTCTGGCCCTCTCCCCGTGACCCCGGACCTGCCCACGCTGCGTGCCAAGTTGCAGGGACTGCTGCGGTTCTTGGGTGACGCCCTGTCCATTTCCAATGCACATACGGTAAACTTCTACACAGAGTCCGTGTGGGAGCAGCTGGTCGACTTGCCCCCGGAGACGGTGCTGACAGCGCTGAGGAGGTCGGTGGCGGAGGCGGAGGCCCGGCCTTCTGAGTCGCGCCCCTTAGTGGAAGCGGAGAGGGGATCAGGTGAATGGCGGGACAAGCGGGCGGGCCGGGGCGGAGGAGCAGGTCCGGGCCTGCGAAGCGTGCCCCCTGGTGGACGCGCGCCAGAACCGTGGGGGCGGCGGGCAAGGCGGGGCGACCCGAGGCGGGGCGGGGAGGCTCGTCCGGAGATGCGGGGCGCTGGGCTTCGCCGAGGGGCGGGGCGGGGACGGTCCCGGATCTCTCCTTCTTCTCCGGGAGCGTGTGTATCTCCACAGCTTAAAGGGAACGAGAAGCAGGGCGGGGACGATCATTCACATTTAGTAATTCAACAGTGCTTGTTTGACTCCGGGGAAACTGAGGGACAGCGCTGCCACAGGGTTTATAGATTCCAGACGCACAGTAGAAGATTCATTAACAGTTAATGAAGTAAAGATAATTTCGAATGGTGGTAATGGCCGAGTAGGAAATAACAGCATACGATATGATAGTGATGGTGTAAGGAGGCTGCCGTAAGTTAGGCGGCCGGGAACGTGGAAGGGCAGCGGCCCGCGCGGAGCCGTGGGACGGGGTCGAGGCCGCGGGGACTGCGGATTAGTTGCGGCGGGGAAGTGGCAGCCGCGGGTGCGGTCCGGAAGGTTAGCAGGGGCCAGATCTCGCGGGGCCTTTCTAGGCCTTGGAAAGGTTTGGCGACATTGTGGCCTAATCTGATTTACATTTGAAAAGATAACTCTGAGAGTTATTTGAAGAATAGATTATTGAGGCAAAAGCCTAAGCTAAGAGGCCAGTTAGGAGAGTGTTTCAGTAGTACAGAAAAGAGATGATTGTATTAATATCTTGACCTACACAGTGGTAGCAGTGAAGATCTTGAATATTCGCTAGTTCATTTTAAAACTATTTTAAGTAGTTTCTCTATTATGGGCCATGAATTTTTGTAGGCTCTGCGGTTTCCTGCCCTCAAAAAATTTAGATTACCTGGCTGGGTGGTTCTCCCCAGCGACTGCAGAGGCTGAGGCGGGAGTATCGCTTTAGCGTAGAAGTTCCAGGCTGCCCTGAGCTGTGATCCTGCCACCGTACTCCAGCCTCGGTGACAGAGCAAGAACTTGCCCCCTAGAAAAACTTAGATCCTGGGATTTCTCCTACTTTTTTTCAGGCTTTCCAAACCTTGCCCTTACTAGTAAACTTTATTCTTTGCCCATTCTATGAATGCAAAGCACCACTAGAAGGGCCTGTTATAGTAGCACTTGGTAAATATTGCTTTCTTTAAAATCATTGTTTATTGTTGAAAAGTTAGGCACCTGTTTAATTTGTTCTCATAATATCCCATGCTTATGAAACATCGCAACTTAAACTCCAGAAGAGCAGGGTCTGTGTCTGTCTTGTCAACTGATGTATTCCTAGTTCCTAGCACCAAGTAAAATGTGTGGCATGCATTAAGTGCTCCAAGAATAGTTTTTGAATGGACAAGTTAATGAATGACTCATGATAGCTTCCAAATAAATAAATAGATAGAATAGGACAGAATAGAAACTATCTTTAGATATAAAACATGACTTTCATGTGTGTTTAGCCTAGTCTTCATACAATAAAATTAGATTGTCTTACATTTCATAATAATTGGATTAACTGATATTTACTATATATCCTGCAGCTTGCTAAGTGTTTTCATTATATACTTTCTCTTTCAGTCTTTACATCAGTTTTGCAAGATGGGTTCTGTTATTTCTGATTTGTGAGATTGTAAATTGAGGAGTTAATTTACCAGGGACACAGCTTGTAATGGAAAATTCAAACCTGGATCATCTGACTCAGAGTTTAAGCTCTTCACCACCTTGATAAAAGACTACTCTGAATTATTTAGCAATTAATTACCAAGTCCATTTATTATTAAAATCAGTATTTAATGGGACTAATTCATTCCTTGTTTTTTATTTTTGTTTGTTTGTTTTTTACTGTCTCTCCCCCTTTTAAAATTGTTTTGTTCACTGCTGTATCCCTAATGCCTAGAATGATGTCTGGTCACATTAGGTAGCTAATAAATACCTGGCAATGAATAATTAAATGAATAACAACATTTACTTGTTCTCTTAAGTTAGGAATAAAATGCTAACATCTTTTGGGAAAACCTTTAAAATTAATTTTGTATCTGTCCAACAACAATGGAATCTAGATAAGATTGTTCACCTTTGAAATGTTTCTGGCCCTTCAAACTTTTTTATACAAAACATTCAATTGTACAAATGATCAGCTGTCTCTAGTAATAAAAAGTGAATTTTTATAATTTGTGCTTATCAGAAATCTTAATTTTTGTTTATGCAAAGATGGCCATTTTTTCCCAACACTGTATGAGGTCCATTGTTTGTGTCAGAGAAGAGCATTAGAATCCTTTTGACCAGATTTGTATCTTATTAAGGAATTGTTAGCTATTATGGACAGTACAATTTAGCAGTTAAATTTGGAGTCAGTTAGGGTTTAAATTCCAGTTCTACCACTTGCTGTTGTGTGATTTTGGAGAAGTTCACTTATTCATTCAGTCAGGAAACATTTACCAATTTGTAAGTTGAGGAGTTAAGTGTCAGCTCTGTGCCTGGCACTTTTCTAGGAGTTAGGGAAATAGCAGTAAATAAAACAAACAAAAATCCCTACCTGCATCTTGCTTGCATTCCAGAAAGAGAAAATAGACAAAAAAAAAACAAAAAAAGATTTTTTAAGTGCTACAGAGAAAAATAGATAATGGAGGAGTAGAGAAGAGGAGATAGAATTAAATAGGTTGTCCTGACAAGACCTGATTGAGGTAACACTCGGAAAAAGGTCTAAATAAGGACAAAAAGGAGCCATGGAAGGAGAGCACTCCGGATAGTCCGAACATGGAGTGCAAATGTGCTTAAGGAGCAGCAAGGGGACTAGAATGGATTTTTATCAGGGACTCACAAGGAGTATGGTTTTTTTCTGGTTCTGTATTAGGAGTTACAAGTAAACACAATTCCCAGAGCTATATGCACAGTGTGTGAAAGTACACAAACAGATGTTTGACACAATCATTTCCTGTTTCGTGGGACAAAGTTGTTTCTAAAAATCCTCAGTGTAGCCATTTTACTAGGTTTCATTCACCAGGTAATCTTCTGGCCTGGTCAGAGTCCTGAAAGTTTCTTCTCCATCGATCATATAAAAAGAACTAGAGAAAAAAAATAATGTTTTTAAAATAAAGATGAAATATGTTGAAAATAACTGTATTTCAAGGGCATGCATGAATTATGGCTTTGCAGACCGTCTGCCTTGGTCAAATCATGGCTCCAGCACTATTAGCTATGTTGACTTAGGCAATTTGCTTGAACTTGTGCCTTAGTTCCTCATCGGTAAAATGGGGTTAATTTTAGTACCTACCTGATGAGATACTGTGAAACATGAATGATTTCATACGTAGAAAGGGTTAATAATGCCTAAAAAATAACACTTAACTCATTCATTAATTCAACAAATGTTTCTTGAGTGCCTTCTGCTTACTAGGTCCTGTCTTCGGCCCTGTAATTATGGACTATTGTATTGAACACAACAAAGTACCCACCTACATGGAGCTTACATTTTAGTGAGGGTAGATACATAGTGAATAATATACATACAGTAGAAAATAATATCAGCTGGCAGTAAATACAATGAAGAAAAGCAAGACAAGATGGGGAAGTGAATACTGTGTGTGTTAGAGAGAATTTGTTTTTTTAAACAATCACAGACATCTGTAACAACATAAAACTTTAGTAGAGGCTTAAGGAAAGTGAAGGAGTCAGTCATGCAGCTGTCTTCCAGCTTTCAGGTGGAGTCAACAGCAGGTGCATGCTTGGTGTGTCGTAAGTACAGTAGAACAGTCCAGGTGAGACTGGTAAGAAAAGAGGTTTGAGATGTGGTCTAAGGAAACTTCAAGTAGAATTTGTAGGCCACGTTTGGCTTTTATTCTGAGTGAAATGTGAAGCTTTTGAGGATTTTGTGTGGTGGTGTGGTATAATGTGATTTATGTTTCAAAGGGATACGTCTGGCTTCTCTATGGAGAAGAGAAGGTAAGGAAGGTGTAGGAAGGTAAGGGCAGAAGCAGAAGGCAAGGCAGGAGACTATTAAAATAGTCCAGGGAGATTTCAGGTATTGGTAGCTCAAAGAAGTCAGATAGTTCCTCTTGTAGATAACAATGATAAGAATTAGATTATTGAAAGGAACTATTGGAACCTTCTGGAAAATAACTAAAGGTGAAATTTGGTAAGAGTTTACTATGTAAAGACTGCCACTGATTGGGTGAGTTTATGGCTTTCTTGCTAGGGGTGCTCCTAGCCTTTCTAGACCTAGCAGTGGAACACCACATTCTTACCACCTCAAGGTGGCAATGGCAAAATTTAGAGATCAGAACAGATAGAAATTTAAGGGGTACATTCTGGAACCAGGAAAGCCATAAAAGGGGTGAGATTTAACATCTGAGTATAAACTCTGCTTGAATCCCTGAATGATCTCTCATCTGCATATGCCTCGGAGGCCCCGAGAGCCTAGCAAAAACACTGGCAAAACTAGGGGCATGGTGAAAGATAGCTTCTCCTGGCTAGATTTGCAAGTTTACTGTTCCTTCAACAGAATGTGTTCCCCAAAGTACACACAGCTTCAGTGGCAACACTCAGAAGACTTATTGAATTCATGTATCAAAAGGCAAAATTCAGGTTTGGCAGAGCAACTGGAAATTTATGTTGGGAAACCTTGGGATTGGAACCAGGAGAATCCCAAAGAGGATGAGCCTCAAAATCTCACTATAAAAGCTACCCAACTTTTGGTCTGATTGCTAAACTACACAGGCTCAGGGACACCCTCAGGCTGCAGGCTTATAATAAAGCAGCAATTAGGTAGAGACATCAGCTGCTGCTCACTGAAGGTGAGAGAGTTTTCACAGTTTGAGTCAAGTAGGAAGCAAGTTAACTTCCTACTAGAACAACCACAAATCCTTAGGAAAACCAAAATAAATTCACTATAGTGAATTGTCTGCCATCCTACTTTTCAACTAAAAACTATTAGATATGCAAAGAAATAGGAAAGTGTGACTCATACTCAGGAAACTGATTCCAAGGGAGCTCTAATGCTGGATTTTAATAGCTGTGTTCAGAGAATTAAAGGAAGGTGTGACCCATATTCAGGGGAAAAAAATGAGTTTGATCCTAATTGGGCTGAGATGTTGGCTATTATATGTTCAAAAAACTAAAAGAAAATATATTCTAAGAATTAAAGGAAAATGTGATATTAATGATTATTTAAATTTAATACCTATTTTATGCTGCTGTTAAGTTAGAAAGTATACACTCACTGATGAACAGTTATGTTAATGGTATATGTTGTCTATTGTTGCGTAACAAGTGGCTTAAAACTATGTCATGCAGTTTCTGTGGATCAGGAGTTCAGCAGCCGGTTAACTGGGTGGATCTGGCTTGGGGTGTGATGAGGTCACAGTGAAGATATTGGCTGGGCCTGTAGTCCATGAAGGCTTGATTGACTCTGCATGATTTGCAGTGTCATGCAAATGATATCTCACTCACATAGGTGGCTAGTTGGTGATGGCTGTTGGCATGAGGCCTCAGTTTCTCACTATGTGAGCTTCTCCGTGGGGCTGTTTTCATGGACTCTTTTGTGTTTGCATGATGTTCTTGTTTTTGTCTGCACTCAGACATGATTGAGAAGTTGTCATTGTTATAGACTTTGATGTTGGTATACAGAGAAATTTTTCACATTTAGTAGGAAAGACTGTGGCCTACATTTAGTAGGAAAGACTACAGCCTACATGTTACAGACCAGCTACAAGCTAACATCTGACTGTTGCAGCTGTTGTAACCGATTTTTGTTTTTTCTTCCTTGTTTTCAAAAGTATAATATTACCTATATTGTAGGACAGGGTTATAATAAAGATTAAAGATGATATATATAGCAGCTAGCATAGATCTGGGACTATAGTGTGGGTTCAATAAATTGTGGCTAATAAATGATGATGATGGTTGTGGTGATGGTGATTGGTAGTGATGGTGTAATTAGGTCTTTCCTTGAAAGAAATAAAGGAGTTCCTTGTCAAGACCTGGAATTGCATATTCTATAGCAACTATATTAACAAATATCATACTGTTGTTATTGTTGGCTTATCTGCATCTGTAACTAGATTATAAACTGTCAAAAAACAAAGGGACAATGTTTGTCTTTTTCACTGTTATATTCTCAGCACTGTAAACTTTCTATTTATAGATGAGTAAATTAAATTTTTTTTACTTTTTAAAAATTTATTTTTAACTGACAAAAATTATATAAATTTATTGTGTGCAACATGATGTTCAATAATTCTTAAAGAATGAAGTTAAATATAAATCTATAAAGAATGTTATTGAAGGTACTCTTTGCAAATAATCTCCTACTGGATTAGACATCTTTTATTTCTCATGTGATCTCTATATTTATTATCATTGCTTATGTGTGATATGATTCAACTAATAGATTTTAAAATTTATTTGAGGACACAAAAATCAGTAACTGTTCTTTCTCTGTGTGGAAATATGGTACTTCCTTCAATACATTGCAAATTACAGTAAGATATACTGAAAATTTGGAAATTAAATCAGGACAAGTATTACTTCAGCTTAACATTTCTAAAGTCAGTACATAATATAGGTTAGATTAAACATCTGCAGGAAAAAAGCCACTAGAGATAGCTTCTAAATGTTTTGCTGATAGGGCAAATAGGACTCCTATATCTCACCTTGGAGATTAAAATTTTGTTACAGTCTCTTCAAGGAAAGTAGGCTGTGTCCTTAGGAAATAATGACTACATACATGTATAAATCAGTAACATTCTCAACTGAGTCATCTGTTGATCTTCAGAGATTAATTGGTCTCCATGAAATCTAGAAAAATTTTCCAAAAAGCAAGAGGGAAGAGATAGTTTTTCAGGATAGCTAAAATATTTTATGAAACATATATAGACCTAAACAACAGAGGCAACTTAACCATGTACTCAGCTTGATTAAAATTTCCCTTAAAAAATCTGGCCTGATTTGTTTTAATTGTAGTTCTAAAATTAGGAAACTGTGTCTTACCAAATGAATGATATGGATATATTTCTCAACGTAAATTAAGAAATTTGTATTTAAAAGTCAGTTCCTTTTTTTTATTCCTAAAGAGATGGGGGGTCTCCGTCTGTTGCCCAAGCTGGAGTGCAGTGGCGCGATAATAGCTCACTGCAGCCTCAGCCTCAAACTCCTTAGGCTCAAGCAGTCCTCTCGCCTAAGGACTCCTCCTGCCCCTGGGAATATAAGCACCCACTACTGTGTTTTCCTCAAAGTTAATTTCCTGTAGTGTTACTTGTAATCAGCTGTGGAAAACCTAATGTGCTCTAAGTAAATCTAGTTTCTGTGCCATCCTTGATGACTTTGCCAAAGTTCAGGGCTCCTCTACTGCCTGAGCCTCCAGGGCCTTTTCATTCTTCTTTCAGCTTCTTGAGGCCATATGCTACTTCTCTTGTTTCTTCTTATTATTACTCAAATGATCCTTACTAGGATTGAGTGCTGAATATATGTTTGTAGAATTGGTTACTTTTGGTGGTGATCTATATGATTAATTTACTATCATTTTAATTGAACAACACAGAAAGTGTATACCTATGATAGATTTTTTTATCAAGCTTTCCTTTAAATTATTTTTATTGCTTCTTAATAGGTTAAGTTTCTTCTTGGCCATCCTAAGTAGTTTTTATTGTTGTTGGTGTTGGTGATTGAGTGCATTGGAATTACACTCATGTTTAATTTGAAACACATGAAGGCATAATGCATGTTGTTAGAAATAGAAAGTGAGAACACAACAGAGAAATAATTAGCGTGATGTGTTTCACTATGTTGTATGTAACTTTTATTTGTTCACTTTCCTTATATATTTTTCTGGACTCCTTTTTCAGTTTTTCTGGGGTTTTTTTAGGAGACTTCACTTGTGAAAATAAAAATCATATTACAAGATAGTGGCCAGTGTCAACCTTATTCCTGGGGAGCTTCTGTAATCATAAGTAAGGGAAATGCACAAAGAAAAAAAGTATAGTTGTTTTAAGAGAGAGAGATGACTTAATTTTACTCTCTCAAATATCTTCTTAGTAATCTCATTATACTTAAATGTACAGTTTCCCTGGGACAAAAAGTCCTTTACTTGTCTTGCCTCCATAGTAAACAAACTGACAAGTCTTTATTATTCTTAGAAGCCTACAATTCTAGGCCTAGATCAACATAGAAGAAAAATATTGTTCTTCTCAATAAGAAAAGCAGCAGTGGTGGTTACTAAGATAGTAGCATTTTTGAGGCACTGAGGGGCAGTGAAGCCTATAGTTGTGTTCAGAAATGACAACTTCAGTAGGGAGTGATAAATCTTTGGTAGGAATAAGAAAGGATGAAGTTGATTTCAAAGCACTTACTGCACTGAAATAGATTCATTTTAAGTGTCCTTTACAACTATATTACTTTTTAATGTTTTACAATCTGGAGTTTTTTGTATTTTGCTAAGAAAATCAAACTTGATTTATTAAATTTAAATTTATTATTCATAAAATATTTGCAAATATTTATTTCATTTATTCTTAAATGCTTCTAATTTTAAATGAAGCTCAAAGCTTATTGAATTTTTAGAAATCTAGTTTCTCTTTTTTCTGAAAATAGGGATTGAGGTTATAGGGTATTAAAACATTCTGGTAAAGCAAGCTTGCCACTCTACTCCAGGTATTTAAGGCATAATCAAGATTATATCTACCAAATTTCACATCAAATTTAGTAAAAAGTATCATTAATAGTAACATTCTCTGGTACTTTAAAGTTGATTCTGGGATGTGGTGCTCAGTGCTAACCAGTGGGCTTCCAAACACTGAGTAATTCTTGCTTTCATCCTACCTAAAGTATAGTTCCCAGTGTTAACTACATACAGGACTTCTATGTCGTTCTCAATCTGCTGCTCATCCATCCTTAGTAGTGTCTTCATTCTAATAATGGAGGTCTTGCATTCAAGTTTCAGAGCCCAAATCTCCTTTCTCCTACCTGGTAGGCCCCACATTTAGAAGCTGAATATCTTTAGTGATCTAGTTCTTCCCTAGTAGCCTGTGTGATGTTCTGGCCCTAGATATTTGAGTGTTTTCTATCCTTTATTCTAACAAAGTTGAAAAGTTGTCCCAAGTGTTAGGACACTCAGTAACTTAATTTGGACTTCATGGTTGGAGGGTTGTCTATGATGTGTTCTAGGCTGTGTGTTAGGAATATATATTAAAAATAAAATTATAATAAATATATATACTTATATGTGTATTTAAATTAAACACATACTTACATTTAAATTAAATTAAGTTTAGATTTAAGTAAAATACATAATTAAATACATACTTATATGTGTATATGAATGCATGCATAGATACAAAGGTATATGTGTGTGAATTCCTTAAAACAACACTATAAAATAAATATTTTCCCGCTTTTTATAGATAAAGAAATTGAGTCTTAGAGCAGGTAAAGAAATTGCTGATGGCCACAGGGATAGATGTTCTGAGAACCAGAGTTCAAACCCTAATTCTTTCTCAATCATTCATTCACGGAGTACCTCCTATGTGCCAGATATTATTCTAGGTTCTGAGGATACAATTATGAATAAAAAATCTTTGACCTCTTTGATCTTACATGCTATATCAGGTAATGATAAAGGCTATAAAAATTAATAAACATTTGGAGGATGATAAGAGTTCAGTGGGGCTGCAATTTGAAATAAGATTGTCAGAGAAGTTTTGATGAAATGGTGACGTTTGAGCAAAGACCTGAAGGAAGTCAGAGGGAGCTATGAAAACACATGGAAAAGATGGTCTCAGAGGAAAAAATAAATGCAAAGCCCGAAGTAAGCTCATCCCATATGACATCTGAGTAGAATTCTGACTGGGAATTGCCGAGCCCTCTTAAGCCCGCATTGAACATTTATTGTCTGTATGCACTATAAATGATAAAACACTGTCTCATAGATGAATCATAAGTTGTAACAAATTAGCTTTATTCAGGTTCAATTTTACCTTATAAATAGTAAGCACTCCTGAATTGTTTATTTTTATCAAGTTTACTTTTTATTTAACAAATCAATTTCTAAATTTGTTTCTTTGTATATTTTTGTTTTCCCTCAAATTAAGCTATGAAAGGGATCTGTTAGAGTTAAAATACTATGGTTAACTTTTTCTAGTTTTACATTTAATTTCATTTTCATAAATAACAGTTAAATGTGAACATGCTTTTGGAATGGTTAAATGTGCTTTATACATTCAATGTGATGTTAATATTGGTACAATAAGGACATGCATGTCAATTTCTTGTTAATTGTATCTTATTTCTTCCAAGAGCATGGTTTGCATATTTAAATAGCATTTTTTTCATTTCATATGCAACTGTAGATTAAGCCAGAATAGCTCAAGCAAAAATTTTCTAGTAGCTAATTGGATGATATAAGTTTCTTTTAAAAGTAAGGGTATATATCCTATTTTCTTTCCTTTGTAGATTTATAGAATTATGTATAGACTCAAACATTCATAAAACTTATCTTTAATTTTCAAAGTTCAGTAAGACAGACTAACTTTTGACTAAACTGTATTAAACAATTATCAAAGATGTGCCGGAGCCAGCCGGCGACGTGCAGCACCTGGAGTTGGGGGTGAGGATGAGAAATAAAGAGACAAAACACAGATGGGAACGGAAGGACGGAGCCTGTGAAGACTGCTGTGCCGCGTTTATTTTTAAGGCTCTATTTATACAGAAGAAACAGAAACTGAAAGCCCACATACCACATTCCCTTTAGCTGTCATTATCATAAGACCTTTGTTTAGTCAAGCCTGCAGGTAATCATCTTCCATTATCTACTTCCTCCAGCCCGGGGTCCCAGGGCGGGACTTTCTGGAATCTGTGAGGCTGTTTTTCATCTAAGAATAACTTTTCTGCTTTCTCAAGGTTGAGACAAAGGACATTCCA
Organism: Lepilemur ruficaudatus; assembly: GCA_963574885.1. Classification (NCBI taxonomy): domain Eukaryota; kingdom Metazoa; phylum Chordata; class Mammalia; order Primates; family Lepilemuridae; genus Lepilemur; species Lepilemur ruficaudatus. The sequence goes on along the minus strand of CAUYRT010077827.1, from coordinate 19,712 downwards.
TTACTTATTCAAGCCTATACTATGGACCACTTAGTATACTCCAGATGGGAGAGCTGTGCCTAGGGGCAGTTGCTATGTCACTAAGGACCCCAGTGTTCTGGGCAGCAAGCACATCCCCGAAGGCTCCTGTTTTCAGGACAGCTCCCCACAAAGATGGAATCCAAAAGTCAATTGTTGTGGTAGCCAAAGCCTTACAGTGTTTAACTAAATTTGTATTGAATAAAAGTAAATTTCCGTTTTAGAAAACAAGTTCAATTCAATTCAACCAATACTTATTGAATTGTGCTATAGGAGTTTTATCCATAAGGAAAAAATCAACAGTGAAGCTACTGCAGTATCCTTGGTGAGCATTAATAGGGTTTGAACTACAGCAGTGAGAGGGGAAAGAGGTTCCAAAGGAGAGACACTTTACATCAGGATTGATGGGTGGCTGGGCATGTGGATTGAGGGCACAAGAAGCACTTAAAATAATGTAAAGGGCACTGGGTGAGTGATAGGCTATTAAACATGATAGAAAATAGAAGGAAAAGGTTTTGGGAGCATGAGAACTTTCAGTTCAGTTTTGAACCTTGTGAATTAAAGACATCTGTGGGACATTCACGTAGAAATGAATACAAAATATTTCTATGTCCTTGTGAAGATTATTAAGAGGGCACTGTTGATTTGTTCTTGAATTACGGGACCATAGACCAGATCTAGGACTGTGTGATAATGACAGTAGTGACCTTTCCCCTAACCCCTGTAACACAGTTAAATCTCAAAATTTAGCACATAATTGCATTTTATCTTATATCACATTCTAAATGTTCTAAATCACTCTTTTTTTCTTTTTTCTTTTTCTTTTTCTTTATTTATTTTAGGATATTAGGGGGGTACAAACATTTTGGTTGCATCTAAATCACTCTTGTTTCAACCTGAGATTACAAACATTTGAGCTGAGGTGAGGTTTTATTTCTAACAGGTTCAGCAGTCCTATTGAAGTCATAGGGATTACTAACTTCACAGAGTTTTAGGAGATTTTGTTTCTCCTTGTGTATGTAGTTGATGATGCTACAATAGTAAGGGTATTGAAAGATGGCTGTCACTCATTCATTCATGCTGTGTGCAATGTATTATTGCTTTACAAATTGGCATGAAGCAGTAGGGCTATTTTGTTTGTAATAGACCACAATAAAATCTTATAAAAATATTTTATTCCCTTTTCAAAGACTTATTAACTAATCTATATATTGCTTTTTAATTTCTTGAAAGCTTAAGATTGCTTCCGATGGAAAGTGAGGTGTTGAGGGGGTGAAGAAAGTAGAAGAATTAAGAAGATAGAGTGTGAAATGCCTTAAGATGCTACCATGTAGTGACCTCTGCTAGAGGAGATTCTTGCCAGACTTGGTTTTGATGGTCAGGTCTGCCTACTGCTTTTTTTTATTGCTATCTTGCCTGATTTTCTTTATTGTCCACTGTACTTACTACTGTGATGTGCTGATGGAATGTGGGAATTAAGAGCCAGGCCTGAAGTTAAACTGCCTTGGTTCACCTGCCCTGCCACCTAGTGTTTGTGCAAACTTGGATACATTACAGCTTCCCTAAGTCTCAGTTTTTTCCTCTGTAAATGGGGATAAGAGCACTGTGTAACTAGCTTACAGAACTTTCACATGAACGATAAAGTGTTTACCAGGTGGCTGGCACATAGTATATATGCGGTAAATGTTAGCAGTAATAGAATGAGTTATTGTAAACCCTGACAGTACTCTCTTCCTTAAAGTGCTGTGTGACATTCAAGTACGATGACAAACAATTATTTTTGAAATTTTATTTTATTTATTAATTGTAAATATATACTCACCGTTTTTATTTTTGAAATTTTATTATGCATTTTCTACCTTAATATTTTCATAATCTAACGTGTATATATATGACTTTTCTATCTTTCCTTGTACATTTCCTTGCATCATTATTCTTTGTGTTTCAGTATATATGTATAATAGCAAAAGTAACTATAGAGGAGCAGATGAACTTAAATGAAGAGACCAATGAACAAAATGAACTTAAAGATATCCTGGTCTCACATTTATAGAAAATAACCTCCCTTGCCTTTTTCTTCCCCTCCCTCCCTGATGCCCAATTAACCTGTTGTATAAGGACCTGTCTTATAGTCTATCTTATAAGAAACCTCTGTGAAATGGTGATACAGGGTGCGCAAAAAATAAGACGATAAGTAAACCTTACAAATAAAGCATATAATAAAGCAGAACTGGAACTTCCAGTAGAGGGAGATATGGGCAAAATAATCAAGTCACACAATATGCAGGTGTAATGGGCAACAAATCTAAAAAGAAAGCTTTCCCTGTGTTAAAAATTCTAATAATTAACTAAATATAAGTAGCATCGTGGCTTCTATTTTGCTAGTTGCCAAACCCAAACTGATTATACAACTACCTAGGCAAGCCCCGTGAGAACCATTAGCACCATTATCATTGCCCCCTAATTTTCTCACATACTGTTTCAGAAATGGAAGTGAAGACTAGATCATCAACACACCTCTCTCTCTCTCTCTCTCTCTCTCTCTCTCTCTCTCTCTCTCTCTCTCTCTCTTCCTCTCTCAATCTCTTAAATAGCAAGTAATGCAAGTTGTAGGCTGGATCACTTGAAAACAAAGTATAGCAGCTATATTTCCGTGAATCAAAAATTTTTTCACAGAGTTCTAGACTATGGTGAGCTAGTGTTAGCCTAAATAACATAAACTGTTGGACTGAATCAGAACACCATTCTTTTTGAAAGAGTAATCATTGTTAAAATGATAATATTGCTATTTAGACCTTCAAATTAATGAAATTACTAGGAGGCCTATAATTGAAAGCAAATTAACAGCATTTAATTCAAGTTGGATTGGAATTTTTTCAAGTATTTTCAGTAGGATAGTTGAGTTGATTTGAATCTTACTTTTCCGACAGAAACATCACATTTCTTTCTGTTGGCAACATTGTCCAATAACTGACTATTATGATGGTCCCTCTGCACTTTAAGATTTAGTACTCTTATTTTATCACACTCTAAGAAATTGCTGCCCTGGAACCTGGGGATGTTGAGACTGCCCTTAAACCTGATAGTCTCACTTAATAGTTGACTGAGTTTTCCCTTTTGTAGCATTCCTAAATATTTTGAGTGGATTTTATTACTTTGGCTGCGTTAGTAAATTCAGTTTGTAAAATGTCCACAGAACTTCATATATTACACAAAATGTATCTTAAATAAATTCGCTCTAGTAATTTTGTAATTTAGATTTCTATTTAGTTGATTCAGAAATGGAAGTTGCACATCTCTTATGGTTTTATTCTTAATAACGAATTTGGTAAACATTATCACCACCAACTTAATAAATATTAGCTTTAAAAATATATTAGTTTAAATATGTAGTTTTTATTTAGAATTCTGCACACTTTCATTAATTGTCTTGCTTTCAAGTTTTGTCAAGTAACATCATTATTCTTTGTGTTTAAGTATATTTGTATAATAACAAGAGTGACCATAGAGGAGCAGCTATGCTAGAGAAAACTTCATAGCATACAGTATGGGGTTTTTTTTGTTTTTTTGGTAGAACCAAAATTGTTCCCTGGATTGCACTTTGCTTTCATAGGTGAATGTTTTACATGCTTCATTTGACCACTGGATGTGTTTATTTGAATTATTAAAAATATTAATAATTTTCAGTGAATGGGCTTAACTGTCTAAAGAGTTTCTTTGAACCACTATAGTCAAATTGGAATGCCTTCTTTTAACCCTCCTAAATAAATTAGCATACCTTAAAAATGATAATAGAAAAATAAGATTGAGCAAATCTATAATGTGGCTGTATGTATCCATCAGAATAGGCAGAGTTATGCTGTAGTAATAAGCCTAACAACTCACTGACTGAAAGCAGTGAAGTTTACTTTTTATATGTGCTATACGTCCATTGTAGTTTAAGAGCAATGCTATCCTTGTTGCAGTTACTCAGAGACTCAGGCTGAAGAAGGTTCTATCTTGACACATGCTTCTTCAATTACAGAGCTGGGAAAAAAAGATTAGTGAATCTTCTGATATCTTAAAACTTTTGCCTAAAAATGGTACAGTTCATACTTGGCAAGATGTATCCACACCTGAGTTCAACAGGGTGTACGATCCTCATACAGTGAGGGGCACTGGATAGTCACAGTTTACTACACTATTCTAAATTCATGCGCATTTGGCATATTGCCAGTTACTATACTAAACTTATAAAATGTCTGGTCTAAAACTGCCCATGGTAAGAACATGAGCTGTTTTCACCGGATCATAACCTGATTAGTTTCAGCACTCATATTGATGGTTCACTTGAGTGCATGCACACACCACACACACACTCCACCCTCCGCCAAGTCTGTATGGTCCAAATGATGCAGGAACAGTTTTACAGTAACTTTTATACTACTGGAGACACTACTGTTGTTCCACTTGCAGTGTGGACAGGGAGTTACAGTGTTGCGTGGGCTGACTACCTTTAAATGCACAGTTGTGGGTCAGCCAGGACCATTCACAAATTTAAAACTATATCATTGTTCAGATTTTAATCTTTCTTTTTTTCTTTCTTTGTTTTTTGTTTGTTTGTTTGTTTGTTTGTTTGCTTTTTGGGTTTTTTTTGGTTATTGAAACCAAAAAAAGGCCAAATTTTAATTTTAATTTGGAGTTTAAATGTATAATTGTATAAAATATTGAGAGAAAATTTGCTGTTACAAATAGCTAATTATTTAAATAGTAAATATTAATGGAACCGTTAGAGATATTGCCAAAATTCACACCAAAATGAAAATATTTAAAATTCAGTGCTGTTCATTTATTGTTTTTTAATATCATATGAATTAACTATAATTTAATTATCACTAAAGATTCTTTTTTAACCTAACTTTTTTTAGGTATGACTGATTTTCCCAAAATATTTTGTGAAACTTCTCAGAAGCTGGTGAATGTGGAAGCATTTGCTCTGGCTGCAAAATATTATTCCATACAAAACTTGGGAATATGTACTCCTTTTGAGCAGTTGCTTGCAGCCCTTCAAGGAAATGAAAAACAGAGAACTGGTATGTGTATTTGTGTGTGTGTATGTATGCAGATACTTAGAAGCAATATATTGTTCATATATGAATATCTTCCCAAAATTTCTTAATTTATTGTTAGACCTTGTATAATATGGGCTGAGAAATAGCTTGTGCCTAGAAGAGTAGATTTTCTCTTATACTATATTAACCAGTGACTGAGAGATCTCTACATTTTTTAACTACATTAGTCCCTGGCAACCTGTACTTCAGAGAGTTCCTGCCTTTCAAACACAGCAGGCTACTACAAATTACAAAATCCTTACGTTTATTTTTGTTATAGTATGCTAATGTTCTCCATGGCCTGTGCTTTGGGAAGAAGATGGAAAGAGTAGAAGAGGAGTTGGGGATGTGAGGGAGAAGCATGAGTGTCAAAGAGCCATGATGGTACAAATACAAAGTAGCAACATGAGATTAAAACTTGACTGTATCAATAATTATATTAAATGTAAATAGACTATACATTCCAATTAAATGGCAGAGATAAGACTACATAAAAAAAAAGACAGTCTTCAATATTGAGGTAAGAAACCAGTTTTAATAATAATAATGAATCTATTAATTATTATATTAATAATAAAATAATCTCAGATCCTCTTTATCTTTCACAAAGCTTTTTACCTGTTATCTCATTTGACCCTCATTATTTCCTACCTTTTTTATTTTGCTTTCTAAACCTACAGAAAAGTTATAAGGATGGTACAATGAACCATGTATACTTTTTGCCTAAATGCACCATGTGTTAACATTTTGCCCCATAAATGCCATAACACTTTTCACCCAGATACTTAAGCATGTATCTCATTAGAACATTTTTCTACATATCCCATAGTACATTAGCACACTCAGGAATTTATCATTGATGTAGTAGTATTGTCTAATATATAGTCTATATTCAAGTTTCTCTAATCTTTTTCAAAAGTATCCTTTATACTGATTTTTTTAATACAGAAATCAATCTAGGCTCACACCTGACATTTAGTTGGCATATCTCTTTAATTTCTTCAACCTGGTGTTCCTCACCATTTCTTTCATTTTTCCCAATACTGATACCTTTGATGCATATAGGCCAGATTTGTTTGATTGTTTTCCCATGATTAGATTCAGGCTATATATTTTTGACAGGTATACTACTTAAGTGATTCCTTTTGCATGTATCATGTTAGGAAGTACATGTAATTTTGTCCCATTACTGGTAAATACTAAATTTGCACACTTGATAAAGGTAGTTCCACTGGAGTTCTCCCTTGTAAAGTTCTCCATTTTTCCCTTTGAGTTCAATTCTTTCATTATTTTTATTTCTTCTTTTATCTCTCTAACTATTTTAAGCAAAATTATTTCACTGTTACCCCTGGGGCAAAAGAAGGGGATGTTTAATGAATCATGGCTCTTGGTAAAGGCATTCTGGCTGCAAATGAGTTCACCAGCAACATTACTATGGGAACCATAGTCTACTGGCACCCAAAGCACTGATGAGAACTAGCTTTCTATCCCAACTACTGCTGACTGGCAATAAATGAATGTACCTCTGGGATAGCATCCTTGGCCCTTCTCCCAATTTATAGTTTAAGGACCACATTTTGGGCATCAAAGTGAATAAGGGTATTGTATCCCTGGCAGGAATAAACAATAAAAGCACCATTCAAGGTTGGGATAGACTCTGTCTTGTGCCCATATAAGAAAGAGTTGACTTAGAGAAGTAGGGGTGCATGTTGGTGATAGGTGAGAGTTGGGGGGTGCTATATTCCCCCTCTGGAGTACATTAGTGTGTTTATTTCTAGGTTAGTATCTGCCAGCAGAATGGCATTGCATCCATTATGGAATCCAAACCTGTCTTACAGAGACCATGTCCTACACTGCTCTCTCTGTATTACCAAGAAGGTGCTGCCTGCCATCTATAGGACCCTAAGTAACCACCACTTATTCCTGGAAAGACCTTGTTGCAACCCAGTATCCTAGTGTAGTGGTCCTAGGTTAAGTCTACACCTTGGCATTCTCAAATGTGAACACTGTTATGCCATAATAACCATCCCAGCCCTTTGTTTCAGTTCCCTACCACCCAACTCCAAAATAACTGATGATGTTGACTACCTTGTCATATGCCCTTTGGCCATTTTAATATACTTTTAAATCTAGTATATAGTATACACTGTAAAGTGCTGTTCCGCAGAACATTCTGCAATGATGGAAATGTTCTGTAGCTGTGCTGCTTGGTACAGTAGAAACTAGCCACATGTGAGTGTTGAATACTTCAAACGTGGCTAGTGCAGGTCAGAATCTTAATTTGCAATTTTATTTGATTTAAGTTTTTTTAAATGTAAATTTAAATAATCACATTTGGTTAGTAGCTAATTACTAATTAATTTGGTTAGTAGCTAATTATTGGACAGCACAGGTAGTGAAGACACTGTTCAAGTTTTTTGCCCATTTTTCTGTTGGGTGATCTTTTTCTTATTGATTTGTAAGAGTTTGTTTTGTTTTATCCTTAGATACAAGGTTTATATAAATATGTGTATTGGAAATGTCTTCTCCCAATTTGTGGCTTACTTTTTTGCTCTCTTAATGTTGTCTTTTGATGAAAAAAATTTCTTTTGTAGTCCAGTTTATTAGTCCTTTTCTTTATAGTTAATTGCTTACTGTGTCAGGGAACATTTTTTAATAATGTTCTATGGATCTTTTCATTTTATTCAAATTTCATGGATAACAAGATAATAGAGATGTATCATCCAGACTCAATAGAATCTCTATACTATTTTCATGCTTAATTTTAAAAAACATGAACATCAACTGATACTTTGTATTAAATTTTGTTTCATTTATAGCAGTATTTTAATTTTGTTTTATTATTTAAATATAATATATATCATATATAAATATAATATATAAATATTATTATTATTTAATTTTGTTGTATTATTCAGGTGAAACTGTGAAGCCAGTTGAGTTTATGAATGTGAAAAAATCTCATGAAGTTCAGGCAATGTCAGAGCTGATCAGCAGTATTGCTGCTTACTGTGGAATAAAGCAAGTAAGAATATTTTCCCTATATTTTTAGGTGTTAAAACTATTCCTATTTTTTTTATATCTTGCAAATTCCATTTTTTACTATAATTATTTAGTCTTTAAAATGTTGTTAAATAATATCAGATCCTTTAAACGTCAGATTTTTTAAACATATACTCTCATTTCCCAGTACACTATAATTATAACAAATTTATAGTAAAAAGACGTGACTGTTAATGTTTTGCCACAAATCGCTCTTTTTGGAGTGGATGGAAGTTAAGGGTAATTCTCTTTGATATGTTGTCCTTCCAACTTGAGGCAGCATAATGAAGATGACATTTTGCAAAACTATTTGCTGCTAGATGTTTTCGGGATATGGGTTCCAAAGCTGTGTTCTGGGTCACCTGCCTCATTGTAGTAACCCAAAGTAATTGTTTTTTTAGGGCTTGGATTCTTTCAAAGTGTATGACTCACGATGCATTCCTATTTTGAAAAATAGCTTTTATGAAAGGTAGTGATGTCTGAAAATAAAATTAATGATTGTCTACATTGGCTCATGAAAATAGTAAGTTATTTTTCTTATCTCTGGCTAATAAAAATAGCAAGCTATTTTTCTTCTCCCTACAAGATCTGTGGGGGTAATGGGAAATTTTCCCTTTTGTAATTTTTTTAGTTATTAGAATCTGATTTTCAGTGGATTCATCCAGAGTTGTGGAGAGTTTGAGGATGATTAGAAAACTATAATAACTTGCAGATCCACTTGTAGCAACATAGATCTCTAGGATAGGGGCTAGAGGCAAGAGATAAGACAATACCAGTTTTCAACCTTTTCTCCAAAGTATCATGCCTAAGCAGTATCTATCAGTATCAGTAACAGGCTCACAGTTGCAGTGATACTCAGCTGGAGTAGAAGGGGCAAGTATCCCACCTCCACCCCTACCCAGACCTTCCCCCATGCTGCCATATCAGAAATCTTAGGGGCAAGTGCTGTTTCTAAATATCCTTCAGGTGCCTGCCAATATCCATTAAGAGTAATAATGATGGGAATAGATTCCAGAGGAAAGCATAGTGTATTTAGAGGTAAAAGAGGTGTAACAAAATCAGGCAGTTTAGGCATCAATTAATAACAGCAAGTCCACTGGAGAGAACAGAGCCCTAAAGACAGAAAATTCAGATAATTGGTAGTCAACTAAGCTGGGTAGAGGTTCTGTGCATGGACGGTATTAATCCAGTCACAGAGCGGAAGAATGGAATAAAGGTCTGGTTCTTAAAGGAAGACTGGTCTGAATGAGGCAGAGTGACAGAGACCACAAGAACTGGACTCAAATTTTATATAAAAACCAAGGCCAAAACCCAATCATTTAGTTTTGGAAAATAATGCAGAAGCAGGGAAATATAGAAGTGGCACAAAGAATTAATATATACTTTGTGAAAAGGATTTCAGTCAATATTCCTATGGCCTTAATTTTACAGATTTTTTATTATAAATATTATTGCGTAAAATATATTTACTTATCAAATATTATTGAATCCTAACCACTTTCTGGCAGTATATAAAATTATTCCATAATTCCAACTTTGTTGAGATAGAAATGAACTCATGTTAATTGTACAGTTGGAGTTTTGTTAATATGTGTTTGTGTGTATGCTCATGTAACCTCCACAATCAAGAAATTTTATAATGCAGTATCTACATTTCTTCCCTGTGGGTTTTCTCTGACTGCTAAAGCAAGCTCTAATTGTTTTGCTACTATATTGTGTATGTTGATGGTTCACTGTTAATTTACATTGACATTGTACCCTGACACATTGCTAAATTCACTTACTGTTAGCTTTTTTGTACATTCTTCAGGATTTTCTGGAGACAAACTCATGTCATCTATGAATAAAGACACTTTTACTTCTTTCATTACATTATGTCTTTTACTTCTTTTCCTTGACTTATTATGCTGACTAGAACCTCTAGAAAAATGTTGAATAAAAATGATCAAAATGGTTGATTTTTAATAGGAATCAAAAAATTAAAATAAAAAACATAATAGGTTATGTAAATTATACAGCTCATTTGTTTGCTTGCTTTTAAAAAATAATCTAGAATGCTTTCTGTTATCATCTGATTAAAATCATTTAGTTCATTCTGTTTTTCTTACTTTAGGTAATTGACTTGGGTTCCGGTAAAGGCTACTTAAGCTCCTTTTTGTCTCTGAAGTATGGCTTAAAAGTTTATGGAATTGATTCCTCAAATACCAATACTCATGGAGCCAAAGAGAGAAACAGGAAATTGAAGAAACATTGGAAACTCTGTCATGCTCAAGCAAGATCAGATGTCAATGGACTGACATTAAAAATGACAAAAGAAAGGAAAGTGCAAAATGAAATTAAATATAAAACAGAGATCGAGGAAGAATGTAACAACAGTCTTGCAAAGCAAGAAAAGATGTCTATCTCAGAGTTTTTGCCAGATTTTTCAGGCTCTATAATTTCTACCAACAGAAAGCAAATGGAAAACCTACATTCTCAACCACACCAAGAAGAAAATTTGTGCTTTGAAAACACCTTTTCCCTTATAGACCTTTTGTCTATTAATGCTATAGAGTCTACTTCTTCATTGCAAATACCCAACAGAGAGATGTCTGAAACCAATAAAGAGAGAAGAAAAACGACATCAAAGTCAAGTGAATCAAATATATATTCGCCTTTAACCTCTTTTATCACTGCTGATTCAGAACTACATGACATTATTAAAGATCTAGAGGTGATTTCACTTTTGAATTACTTAATTTGATTTGCAAAAATGCTCTAAGACATTGAATTTAATTTTAATCGTAGCTTAAATAAGATGTATATCTTATTTGATCACATTAATCTAAAAGACCAAGAAAATAAAATCATAAGCATGCTTTCATTATTCCTACAGCTATTAAAATCTGACGAGCACATTCCAGAATAGAGTAATCTCTATTCATTTTAAGCCTCCTAAATCAAACAGAAGTACTAGCAGAAAAGCTATAGTGAGCTAGGTTCTCATTTTGCAATTTAGGAGTTAAATTAATTACAATTAATTCCAATCTAAGAAAACTTCTAAATTTTAATTTAAATTTGAAGTAAAGAGGTATCTAGAGCAAAGTTATGTCTAAAATTAGATTTGGTAACCAAATTTGCAATTTTCTTTGTCAAGAGTAGCTTCTGAGTATTGTTCATGGCTTGAACTTTTTTAAAATTAAGTCAATTTATGTAGTTAAAAGACAGTAATCTTAAACAAAGCCCACATTGTATGTTAAAACAGTATTGTAAAGAAGATTCTAGAGAACATTTGGCCAAACTCATTGTCTCAGAAAAAGATAGCCTTTAGAGTTGTATTATTCTACCCTTCCTATATTGTTTAAGAAATTCTTCCCCAAAGAACTGAATAAACAAAGGATACCAGAGTTCTTTGTAAATTTAACATTGTTTGATAGATGACTAGTGTTTTGCCATTTTTAAAATGGGAATTTTTTTTCCAGATATTTTTAGATTTAGGAAAACTGGTTAGTCCTTATTAATTGCTTTTCTTATATATGAAATCAGTAATTAGATTATTCTGAGCTTTCCCTTAGGGTTAAACAACTCCAATTACTTTAACTTAACTTTTAAAAATATAAAACCTTGGTGTATATTGTTACTTTTTAATTGTCTTAAACTTTTTCTGGAAGTATATGATCAAAACTATATGCAAACTTATTACCATCTAAAATAAGATGCTGGAAGAATGTTTCTTGTGTCCTATAGTGAACCAGCACTTTAATAAGCAGAATTAACCAATACTTCCTATTCCTCTCCCTATCCCTACCCAACACTTAAATATTTTACTGTTAGGATAATATGATAATTACATATTTTTGTCTCCTAGCTTGTATGTGCTAATATTACTAAGTAATCCTATATGATGAATCCAATAAAGAGTGAGATTGAATGTCCTTGTATTAACTTTAGGGAGAGCTAAACTAAGCTTAAAGAGAGAAATTTATACCTCTGTGCATGTATGCATTTGTACCCATTGTTTATTTGTGTGTGGTGTGTACATTTAAATTAGGCTTTGGTTAATTAGAATAAACATTTCATAGGACAATTTTTGTATAATTATGTTATAAAATTTAGAACAAAAATTTTCATATTGAATCTTTAATATCATATTTGATACAGTGAATAAACTAAGCTTTCTGGTGTCAAAATAGAAGTGGCAACTTTACACCAGTTATATTTATTTTTTGTAACAATTTTATAAGGTTTTTGATGGGCAATCTGTGAAGAAGTGAAATCAACAAAAAATTGACTAGTATCGTCAAAGTATGACATAAATGTGTCTCAAATTACAGGTTTACCTTAGTAATGCATGCTACATTTGATTAGTCTAATCTTTGCCTAGTTGTTAAGCAAATATTAGTTGTAAAAGAAATCAGAGAAAATACAAATGGATAAATGACTGAAAACACTGAAAAAAACTCAAAAGTGATAAGACACACATTTTGCCTATAAAGGAAATAATTATTCATTATGAAAATAAAAAAACAATACTTTCTAGGTGGAGTTTAATAATTATAAAAGGCTTTATATTTTCTAATGGGCATTTAAATTCTTCTCCTGATGCCTGGTACAGTATCCCAGCTACTCAGAAGGCTGAAGTAGGATGATTGCTTGAGTCCAGAAGTTTGAGGGTGTAATACATATGATTGTTCCTACAAATAGCCAGTGCATTCCAGCCTGGGCAACATAGTGAGACCTTGATTCTAAAAATAGAAAAAAAATTTTAATTTAAAGATAAAAAATAAAATAAAATCTTCACCTGGATTATTATTTAATCTACCTTTTAATTGCCAAAGTTCACTTTTTCTTCTTGTCTTTAAAGGATTGTTTGATGGTGGGTCTACACACTTGTGGTGATCTTGCTCAAAATACTCTGCGAATATTTACTTCCAAGTCTGAAATCAAGGGAGTTTGCAGTGTGGGTTGTTGCTACCACCTCTTATCTGAAGAGTTTGAAAACCAAACTAAAGGTACAAAGTACCCCATATGTTATAATTTTTATTTATTTGATCATAATGGCTGTTTTCTGTATCTCCTCTGTTTTTTGGCCATTATGATTTGAATTAACACTTAAGATAGCATCTGATTTTCTTGCAATTTTAATATTATAATATTATTGACATTCAATACACCATCATCTGTGTATTTTGTTATAGTTTCTTTGGTCATAAAATGGTCTTAATAAGTGCTGGAAAATTTTCAAATATTTGAAAATTTTATGTTGTATGATTTTATAGAACTATTAGAAAAATACTTGTGAAGTATACATTTAGTGAGATACTAAAGCTAAGTTATTTTGTCATGAATTAGAGTTTCAAAGTTTGCTTTTATTTCCAAAGCTTTATTTCTGAAAGAATATTGATACTTCTAAAAAAAAAAATTCTTTGCTATATTTTGAAGATTCGGCATACTAGGATTTTAGAAAACTGCAAAACTGTGTGATTGCATTAAAATAATAGTATTTAAACTATACTACCAGGATTGAGAAGGTGCCTGTGGAGCAGAATACATAGTAGTATGGCGGGATTTGTAGTAATCCCCAACCCTTCATTCAGAGCTACTAAAATACCTGTTTGATCGATTTTATATGTTCAATCTCTCTATAACATATGATTTCAAAAACCATTGGTTCAGATTAGATGGTTATTTAAACTGTTAATATTAACTGTTTTATTCATGTTTAATAACATTTTTTATCAGTGTCCAGTATCCCTTGCTAAGAATTTTAGGTTACGAACATTTAGGTTACTATCCTTTTGTATATATAAGGATGATATTAGTTGATCTTTTCTCAGTTTTAAAACACAGTTGAATATGAAATTTTTGTTATTTTTCATTAGTCATGTCTAGGAGGTAGAAATTATAATTGTATATTTCTATTAGAATGAGCTGAGGTGATACAGAAGCCACTTTTAGAACAGGCAAAGATTTATATGAAATAAAGTTAATCTAATTAGAATTATTTTATGTCAGAGTTTTGAAAATTTTATTTTAGGAATGATGCATAAAAGTGAAATTATGAATATATAGAGATAGAGCAAGGGACAGAAAGCCAGTTGACAAAACGTTAATACTTTAATTTAGAAGGGGAATATGTGATTGTCATGCTATTATTACCAAACTTACTTTCTCTCTAAGCGCAAAAATTTTCAAGATGAAAATTAGGAGGAAAAATGAACCTAAAAACAGAAAAAAAGTATTTCTACTTAACTGTATACTAAAATATTTGCATTATTTTACAGTATTTTTGTATCCTTCCTAAAATAAATGGAAAAAACCTTTAATGCAATCACAGTTTTTTAAATATTAAATGTTCAATATTTTCCTTAATCAGCAATAGCATAAGATTCTATGTAAGGAAGTGCTGGCTTTGGGGGTGTGTTTTTGGTTCCTAGTTCAAGAGTTTCCTTTTCTGTAGGTATAGTGAAATTCAGTTTAATAATGAGCTCAATTTGGGTTTAAGTGTAGGCCTTTTTTGTGTGTTTAAGTTCAGAGATACTGCCCTACATTTTAAGATCTTTAATTTCAGCTGCCTGCCTCCTCGTTTTACTTCATCATCACTGTCCCCAGCAATGCCTTCCTATTCCAAGGTGCATCCCTTTCCTCTTCAGGCAAGTACCTTCTTAAGACTGCCATCTCTGGGTACTGCTATAAGCTAGTATCCATTGCTCTGTACCATCATGTCTCAGATGTAGTCTCAGTACTTCCCCACCAAGGATGGGGTCCTCTCTTTTTGGTAGTGCACTCTACTCTCTGTCACATTCTTTTTTCTACAGTCCCACCTTACTCTCCATCTGGAGTGTTCCCCAGAGCTCATTTTGCTGGTTTGGGATGTTTATTTCCTAACTTATATTTTAAATCAAAGTTTGTTGTGTAGGTGTGAGTTGTGAGTAACTTTCTCTCTCCTCTGTCTGATTTTTGTCAAATATGTAAAGTGATTCAGATTTAGGTGACCATCATTATTTTGTGGTAACCAGGAAATGTCATTGATGTACTTTTCATCAGATATCTGGTTCTAAAATCCTGTTCTTAAAAGATTGTTCTTAAAGAAACTACTTGCCAGATTTTAAAAAATTAAGAGATTGAGTACTCCTTTGCCAATCCATTTCGTATCAGTCTTCAGGTACCTTTTCTAACAGATTATTGCATTAAACTGTTAACAAGTATTCATTGACCATGTATTCTAACTAAAATGAATTTGAATTGGGCATATTAGATAGAGGCCCTTGAAAAACGTGAAGGGAGAAGGAAGTTGGATGCCTCCACATATTCAGTCACTCCCATTTCTTTCCTTCCAAGGAAAGATTGGGTAGATTGATGAGCCTTGAGAGTATAGATGTTGTGTTTTATTGACTTTGGTATCTTTGGAACTAAGCACATTGACTCAAACATGATTGATGTAGATGAAGTTTATGTAATGTGTGTTGAAAACAAGTGACTAGGAATAGGGAGGGAAAAATCTCTGTTTCCTACCTTGGCAGCTGCATTTCACACAATTAAGAGAGGAGATATGGTTGCATTGAACAAACAGTTATTGAGCAGCTACTGGTTTTAAGACATTATACTTGGCACTTTATGTATAATAATGGGAAATGAGGGAAAGGCTCCTAAAAAGTTAATTCTTTGGGAAAGAGATAAAAAACTGAAATAGATGACAGAGTTCAGTTGAACAAATGCTCATCAAATGCCAACTGTATTCCACTGTGCAGTAAGTGGCGGTGATAAAAAAAAAATGTATGAGCTTCACTTTCAAAGGATTTTTTTAAAAAGCCCTCAATCCTAGGAGCCAGATAATCCTTCATAGTAACTTAAAATTTTTTTGTAAAAAATATTTAGAATAGAAAATTCAGACAACACAGAAAAAAATGAAAATGCAAAGTCCCCAGACTCATACTGATTTTTTGTGTACCTTTCCAGGAAAAGGTGTGCATATGCACATAACACATTTTATATGCTTATATGTTTTGAGAAACAAATATATACACTGTTATTGCCTTACTTTTTTTATATAATATATTTTGATAATCTTTCCATATCAGCACAGAGAAGTGTTGCTTTAGTCGTTTTAACGATTGCCAGGTATTTCATATATTTTTTCACTCCTAAATAGTTAATATTTACTTAAAGCAATGGTATTCTTTTTTTAATAAACCAAAATTTAGTAAACAGATGATCAGTTCAATGTAGAGTTTGGAGAGCATAAAATATGGTACCAATCTTCATCTGTTTTCTTATCCTCAAACATTAGTTTCAAAATAGTGTAGTAAGTGCTTTAAGACAGGATATTGTATCTGTCATCTTATAGCAGAGTAGCATGTTATCTCAGCCCATAAGGATTTGAGGATATGTTCAGTTAGGTGATACCCAGGATATCCTGAAAGATGAGTAAGAAGTTAATCAGACAAGGAAGTCGGAAGAGTATTGCAGGCAGAATAAATAAAGGCATGGGGAATGTTTGCAATTGTTTCCTTCTCTTTAACTTTTTATAGGCACTATTTCTCTTTGTAACTATCTTTTCTTCTGTTATTCTTCCTCATGTCTTTCTCAGAAACAATGATAATGATAATCCTAATGTTCATTTCATTGGATAGAAAGGCTCAATTTTTAGAATGAATGAGATTTCCTTTCTCATTTCAGTTTGCTCCATAGACTATTTCCCTAGAGTCTCTTCTTGATTCACTTAGTTTATTTACTTACTGCTTGGTCAATCATAAAATAATCTTTGAGTCTTCTGGAGAAATTAGTTGAACAAAATAGCTCCAAATTTTTGCACACTAGAAATGGGAGTCTCTCAGGTAACAGATTCTCAAGCATCGGTCTTGGATCCTGTCTGACTAGAGGCAGTTTCATCTTTTCTTCTCCAAAGTGAAAGTTGCTGGTGTTCACTGTGGGTTGATAGAACGTGGCCCCGGGATTCATATAAGAAAAAGTGTTCAGAAGGCTTGTTAGAACAGTGACTGGCAACTACAAACTCTCATTGGCATAGTCAATTCATGGAAAGGTCTTCCTGTCAAAAATATCTATTGAGAATCATTGATGTTACCAGGTAAACAATGCTAGGCTTCAGTGGGGAAAGCTAATAGCAATATCTTTGTGTTATTTGCTTTCCTGATACATACTTGAAATGAACAGAGGGTTGAGAGTTTTGCTTGTCACGAAAACAAGGAATGAGCAGGAGGAAATAGGACTGAGCGATATGATGAAATGGGTGGGTATGTATGCAACATGAGTGCCCTCAAATACTTTGGAGGTCAAGAAAAGAGTTTGAAAGCCAAGAGATAAGAGAAATATGTAGAAAATAAGTGATAGGAATAATAAAAGCAAACTTGGTTTATGTTACAGTTTTGCCTAGCCCTGGACTGCCATATTTTCTCCTTTCAAAAACCAGATGGAAAAGGTAACTTACTCCCTTTTCTCTTTCTCACACTCCATCTCCATTTTTCTCACCTTGTCTGTGCTGTAGTAAAACAGAGAAGATATGAACCATCCTTTATAATTTTTATATCAGTATTTCTTAACTCTAGCTGCCAGCCAAATCAAATTTGACACTTTTAGTATACAGATGATGAGGACCTGCCACTAACCTTCTGAATTATAATCTGTAGGCTTAAGACTTGAATGTAAGTATTTTTAAGAAACTTCATATTTAATTCTGATGAACAGCATGGTTTAAAGCCAGCTATTTATTATGGTTATGTAAGAAGACAAGCAGAATTCTGGAGGATGATTTGTAGAAATTTGTTCAAGATTATTTATAGTTATTTCATCTTCTCCCATGCAGAGACTTAGGTGGGCTCAAGTTGAGTGCCAGTTTGCAGATCCAAACCAAAAGTTGAACTCAAGAGCCCAGGAGGGTACATCAAAGTCCACAATGCAGAGAGCTGGAATAACTATCTCAAAACAAAGTCCTTGAAGTGTAGAGCTCATAGTGAGGACCTGAGGCAAACAAACAGATCCAAGAGGGCAGGAAACTGGGTCATAAATAGAGAATGAAGTTAAGGCTTAGAGGTTAGACAAATTCAAGGGGAAAATCTACAATAAGGAAAGAGTGTCCAGGATAATTATTGATTACCAGATATTGGTATGTGGGGTTGGGCAGGTAAAGGCAGACAATGGCAAACAGAGTTTGTTCTGGACTATCTAGCAGCAACTATTTTGATAGATGGAATATGGATATAGTCTTATTTTGTATGTGCAATGTATAGTCCTAGTATTCCTTACTAAAATATAAATGTCCCACTATGTAGTTTGATCATTGTATTAAAATATAAAATAAAATATTTTAATATTTAATAAAATATTAAAAGAAACTGACTTGAAAGAGAGTTACATATGTAAGGTTAGCATATTTCCCATCATGCGTCAAACACTAGGTTCCCATGGAATTATTTCTCTAAATGGTCATATATGTGATGTGTCCCTCCCTCGTATCTTAAACACCTGCCCCTCACCCTGACTTTATTTGCACAGCTGTTTTTAAGTTTGAATTGGGGCAGTGTTGTCCTTGGGGCAGTGATTAATAGCCCAATATGGTACAGTAGAAATTCTGGTATGTACAGTGCAACTTTTTATGATATTTACTATGTAAATAATATGTGTTTTACATAACTATGTTTATCCAATCCAATATGGTAGACCGTAGAGGTGATCTGTCATGAATGTCAGTTTTCAAAAATACGTCAAAGCTCTATGAATACCAAATTTATATCATGTTTCAAAAACTGCTCTTAAATATTTTTACATTATAAGCCAGCAGCCTCTAGGAGAACAAGAAATACTGGTTTTGTAGCAAGAAGTAATAGTTTTATTGCAGTATTTTAATGAATATACATTTTTCCAAGCTTGACTAATGTTTTAGTATTTTGACCTAATATTGATTATCATATTTAAATTGAAGTATTCATATTATTTCCTCTGCTAGAAGTTGGAGAGAGAACTTTTTTTGTAAATCTTAGTATAACTTGGTTGTTTTTCTCATAAAGGTAGAAATAGGCTGTAGGAAACACTACTGGTTACCAATTCAGAGTCACGCATCTCTTCTTCCTTACTAAGGGAACCATGATTTTTGTTCAGGAATCAGTTGTCCAAGACATTGAGCCCTTTTATAGCCTCAGAAATAGGTGAATTTCAATGACTCTAAATTATGGCAATTGTATTTATTTGAGAATGGCTATGAGGCACAGTTCTTACCAGTAAGTCATGAGAGAGACTTACCTCCTAGGGATTTTTTCTTTTTCTCCTTAAAACTGAATACGAGACAGAGACATCTTTTTTCTTTTCTATCTCTGGATTTTGTCATCTGTATGTGTTTGTTTAGCCTAACAGTTACCTATATCTGCCTATTATTAACTTAAAATGTATTCTGTTAGAAATCAGTCTAGCCTGAGGGATGAACCTTACTTTTACTATAAATTTATATGATTATTTCAGAAGCTTGGGAGTATAGGAAGAATAGAGAAACAGCAGGGACCCTAGAGAGTCACGTCAGTTGGTTTCATAGAGCTTCTTCCCTGGCTTTAATAGGAGTCCCTACTAGGAGCA
>CAUYRT010077826.1:0-11980 GCA_963574885.1 Lepilemur ruficaudatus | reverse complement strand
TATAAATAGAAAGAAATTAATTGGCCAACTAAATATATATAGAAAAAATTAGCCGGGCATGGTGACACATGCCTGTAGTCCCAGCTACTCGGGAGGCTGAGGCAGGAGGATCGCTTGAGCCCAGGAGTTTGAGGTTGCTGTAAGCTAGGCTGACGCCATGGCACTCACTCTAGCCCGGGCAACAGAGTGAGACTCTGTCTCAAAAAAAGAAAAAAAAGATGAACCTAAAACATCTTATTATGCCTGAAAGAAAGGAAGCATTAAAAGCCAAATGTGATGAAGGTTTGTCAGAAGAACACAGGGCCTAAGTTGAAGGGGCTCCCACTGGCTAAATGTGAATAATTTGAGAATTAAAATATTTAAGGGCAGTTCCATTGAAACAAATAGGAATTCACAAGTCCATGCTGATAGCAGATCAAAACATAAATGAACAAATAAATGGGAGAAAAGAGAGGGCTCCTGGGTACAGAGCAGTGCCTGAGAAGGGGGAGAGGCCCAGATTTGGAAAATCGTTTTGTAATCAATGGAGTAATTTTGTAATGAAAGAGTACTTCATGCCATAATCAAAAAGTATGCTAAATTTCGGGAGTAAAAATGGAAAGGCGAGCCCAGTTTTAAGGTGTTTACCTACATATCGTTTATTAGTTGTCAGGGAAGACTAAGCAGTAAACAATAGCAAAATCAGACAACACCTGGACCCGGAATTCGAACTTAACATCCCCGATGAGGTGTGACTGGACATCATGCACCTTCACATAGGAGGTCCCAAGAAGGGCAACACCATCCCTTCTGTAGGATTCCAGCCAAGACTGCATGTCCCGAATGTATGCAGGAGGAAATACTGGGCTGATCTCAAGAGGAGAAATATTCTATTAAGAAAAAAAGGCACCGTAGTCTTAAGACAAAAGAAAAAAAAAATAAAAGGCCGAGGGAATGTTCTAGATTAAAGCGTACTAGGGAAACATGGCAACCATATATAATACATGATCCTGGACTGGAACCTGCTCTGTACGGAAAATCAATTCCATAAGGGCTCAATTTGGGTCAGTTGAAAAAATCGGAACATGGGCAACAGATGAGAGTATTATGCCGAATCTACTGTGGTTAATTGACGATCGTGATGATGTGGGAGAAGATGGTTATCATTCTTGGGAAATATACACGGGAGGATATGGTGGTACATGGCCCGGACGGAAGCAACTTGTCCTCAAAGGGTTCAGAAATAAATGGTGCTTGTGTGCGTGTTTGCGTGTGAACCAACGGGACAACACGTTCACAATAGGTAAATACGGAGTACATTACAGGCATTGTTTGTTGTATTTTTGCAGCTTTTCAACAAGTTTGAAATGATTTCCAAATAAAAGGTTTCTTTAAAATCGCAGCGTATTTATAGGATGCAATCATTTCCAATTCTGCAGGAAATCTGGAAATGTCTGGAGGCATTTTTAGTTGTCACGATTGGTAGGTGGGACGACTAGCACCTAGCAGGTAGGCAGAGGCCAGAGATGCTGCTAAGCATCCTACAACGCACAGGACAGCTTCTCCACGCCCCAAAGAATGATCCATCCTAAAATACCAACAGTGCCTCGGTTGAGGAATCCTGATATAATGAAATGCTATACAATGAGACTGAATAACTACATGCTATACAATGAGACTGAATAACTACACGCCATGACATGGATGTATCTCACAGAAAATGCTTGAAGACACAAAAATCATACATGCTGTATGATGCCACTTACATGAAGTTCCAGAACAGGCTAAGGCTATCTACGGTGAGATGAAGGCTCAGGCCAGTGGCAGGGGGCACGAGGGAAGCTTCTAGAGCACTGGAACTATTCTATAGCTAGATCTGGATGGTGATTATAAAAAGGCATATGTGTAAAAACTCACTGAAGTGTAGTTTTAATATTTGTTTGCTTTACTTTATGTAACTTACACCTCAAAAAAAAAAAAGGATGTAAAAATGAAGCAATGTTTGTTAAAGAGCCCAGTTTTATTTTTGTTTTTGTTGTTTTTGTTTTTGAGATAGACTCTCACTCTGTTGCCCAGGCTAGAGTGCCGTGGCGTCAGCCTCGCTCACAGCAACCTCAAACTCCTGGGCTCAAGCCATCCTCCTGCCTCAGCCTCCCAAGTAGCTGGGACTACAGGCATGCACCACCACACCCAACTTTTCTTTTTTTTTTTGAGACACAGTCTCACTCTGTTGCCTGGGCTACCGTGCCATGGCGTCAGTCTAGCTCACAGCAACCTCAAACTCCTGGCCTCAAGCAATCCTTCTGCCTCAGCCTCCTGAGTAGCTGGGACTACAGGCATGCACCACCATGCCCGGCTAATTTTTTTCTATATATTTTTAGTTGGCCAATTAATTTCGTTCTATTTTTAGTAGAGACGGGGTCTCGCTCTTGCTCAGGCTGGTTTCAAACTCCTGAGCTCAAACGATCCTCCCGCCTCGGCCTCCCAGAGTGCTGGGATTACAGGCGGGAGCCACCGCGCCTGGCCGGAATCACTTGGGACGCTCCGACTTACTTACTCTGCTTTAGCTGGCGCGTGCAACCCTCCTCTTCCTCTTCCTCCTCCTCCTCCAACACACCAGCAAGCTCATTCCAGACCCCTTGGAAAACTCTCCCCCTTGCATGGCTGGTTTCTTCTGTCATGACAGTCCTCACCCAGATGTCACCCCCTCGGTGGTGCATACCCCGACCTCTCCTTCTAAAGCAGCAAAGTTAGTGTCCCCCGCCCAGCCAGCCACTCTTGCAAATGAGCCTCTTGGAAACTACTCACCCTGACTTCTTAAGTTGGCGTGTAAGTCTGTAGCTGAATGGAGCCCCTGGGAGCAGGGATCTTGTCCCCTGCTCACTGCACCCAAGTGCAGCTAGCAGTGCTCAGCACACTGTTGACGCGCAATAAATATTTGTGGATAAAGGTACGTGAATTCTCACGCTGCCTGCCGCTTGGAAAGAAGCCACCACCCTCTGACCTGGAATGGGCCAGCGCTGTAATTCCGATGGGTGCGGTTCCGAACATCAGGAACAAAACACCATGATCCCACCTGTCAATCTCTTTGTCTCCGGAGTTTCATTATATAGCCCACCATCTGGGGCTTCTCCAATTTTGAAGTCGAAGTACGCGTGGCTTATAATTAGCTCTCCATACTGCAAAAATGTTGTCACCTTTTTAATCACAGCTCTGGAGACCTGTTTAAATTAGCAGCCCCCGTGTCCCCAAGATGGAGCTGTACTAGCCTCACATTCCTACTTGAGAAGCTCCCTTCCTCTCTCACCGTGGAGCGCCACTTTCTGGCCAAGTGACTCTGGGCAATTTTTAAACCTCTTGAGCTGCCTCCGTAAAACGGGCATGACAGTAGCATCTGAGCATCAAAGCAGCAGTGATGATCACAGGAGGAGAAAATACTTTTCCTTTTTAAGATGCATCACAATGGAATAGATTTGTGCAGCTCCGGTTTTATCTCTGTCTTCTTGATAGACTATAAGCTCCGCGAGGGCGGGAACTGTGCTTCCGTTTGCCAGCCCAGAACTCAGCGCCTGGTAATCAGTGTGCAGGAGGAAGATGAGCAAGGCCTGGACATCCCCAGTGAAACAAAGCACGCCCCAAGAATTTGACACCCAGCCAGCCTCAAAGGCAAACAAGTACTCGTTGAATGCATGGTTCTATAAATGAAGGAATCCAAGAAACATGACCCACCAAGGGCGTGACATAGTGATGTTCACGTGACACAAGCCACTGTCACAAGTCATTTGTGCCACCAGACCGCGGCTGGGGATGTCTCCTCTACACAGATGAAGTTCAACTCTTTATCCCATTTGTCCACATAGAACAAGACTCAGTGTCAAAATACTGCCCATCACGATAGTCCAACAAAATGAGGCTCCAAAACGCGCCCCCACCCCTTGCAATGAATGCAACATTTCTTGCGGCTCAAGCCATGGTGTCTGTGCGCACAGCAGGTGCTCAAGTACACGTCTGACCGGCAAGGTGGGGGCTGCAAACTAAATTTTCCGGAAGCTCTGGCTGCAGCGCAGAGTCTGGGGCATTGCTGGCACCCTAGTGCCTTCTGGAGCACCTGGAGGGGGAATCCCACGCGACGGCAAGGAGACACAGATGCCAGGCCGTTTCCCTCTCAAGTGGAACTGTTTTATTAAGAAACACACAGGGCTTTTCCTCTGCAAACAACGCAGGTTCTGCGAGAGGAGCTAGACGGTGACCACAGAGTTAAAGGCCTCGACTTATCCTTGCCCGAGGAATCAGTGTGGCTGGGGACTACGCCGACGCCCATGCACCGGGGGGACCCTGGGACCTTGCTCCTACACGGAGAGGTCAGTATCGAATTCATCCTGCCCTTCTCCGCGGTTGAACCGCCGACGTGAAGGTGCAGCTGGGCGCTCTGAGCAACCGCAGGGTTGCCGTCTGAGCAGTGTTTCCCTCACTACAGACGGGGGGTCTCACGGAAACTGGTGACCACGGGGGGGGGGATCAACGCCCTTCAAAGAACGCTCCGAGTCTGCTGGGAGAGCAAGGGGATCTTGGCTGAGCCCCCCACCCCTGTGCACGCTAAGGGCAGCAGGTGCACACTCCGGTCTACGAACAGGAGAATGCAGACTTGAACTGGACCGCAGAGCTTTGGCTCATCTTTCTATTATTTATTGTCCTGTCTTGTCCCACTCCTTAGAAGAAGAGAGAGAGAGCAGGAAGACAGAGAGCTGTCTTTCTGTTTCTGTTAAAGTTTTTCTTTTTTGAGACAGAGTCTCACTCTGCTGCCCAGGCTAGAGTGCCGTGGCGTCAGCCTAGCTCACAGCAATCTCAGACTCCTGGGCTCAGGCGATCCTCCTGCCTCAGCCTCCTCCTGAGTAGCTGGGACTACAGGCATGCGCCACCACGCCCGGCTAATTTTTTCTATATATTTTTAGTTGGCCAATTAATTTCTTTCTGTTTTTAGTAGAGACGGGGGTCTTGCTCTTGCTCAGGCTGGTCTCGAACTCCTGACCTTGAGCGATCCGCCCGCCTTGGCCTCCCAGAGTGTAAGAATGACAGGCGTGAGCCACGGCGCCCGGCCTGTTTCTGTTAACTTTTAAGAGGCATTCACATTTCACATTTTTGTGCAGTCCAAGAAATAGTATCTACTCACCCTTGCCCTTCAGACATTTACAACTCATGCCAATGACTCAGCTCCCCTTTCCGTAGGATTTTCCCTATATGATTTTTTTTTTCTCCCTGAGGCAGAGGAACATGAAGAAATTGCTATTGTTTAGAACAAGGGTTTGCAAACTATGGTGGCCAGCGAGCTGAATCCAGCTCCCCCCTGTCTGTTTTTGTAAATAAAGTTTTATTGGAACACAATTCATTTGCATATTGCTTGGGGTTGCTTTCCAGATTTAAGCAGTTGCGTCGGAGACGGTATGACCTGCCAAGCGTGGTATGTTTACTGTCTGGCCCTGTTTAGAAACAGATGGTCAACCTCTGGTTTAGCGTGCTGTAGCAAGCCTGCAGGTCACCTAGGTCACAGGCGCTACACACTCTAGGTGTCTCAGACCATGCAAAAACTGTCTTGAGGCACAAATTCATTTGTTTGTGAGACGTGTGTGTGCGTGGCTTGATCAGGCCCCTTGGGATCCCAACTCAGTCAATAGATTGCATCACCATGCTGAACTTGAAATTGACAACAGCAAGAAAGGAATTGTCATCTGGACAGTGGAGTCGAACCACTCCTGAACGGTTCTTGGTGACAGGGCATGGGATGGCTCACACAGACTATGACCAAGAAGGCTGGAGGAGTGGGGACAGAAAGAGGAGGAGGGTGGACTGGACTGGGAGCACAATCAAAACGCCCCGCTACTCGAAGCATGATCTGGGGACCAGCCACGCTGGCTTCCCCCGGAAGCTGCTGGAAACTGCAGCCTCTCGGGCCCCAACCAGACTTGCAGAATCCAAACCTGCCTCTTAACAAGGTCCCCCGGCCATTCCCCACCCAGGAGAGTGAGAGGAACACTGTTCAAGACAAAGGGAGTTTCCAGGACAATTTTCTTGGCCACTACAGGTGGCTTCCGGGAAACCAGCACTAGCGCCATCTAGGGTCGGAAAATTCTTGGTCACGTGGGATGATGCCCCGTGCACTTTAGGACGTTTAGCGGCGTCCCTGGCATCCACCCACCAGCGTCAGTAGCACACCCCTCTGGTTGTGACAATCTGAAGTGTCTCCAGACATTGGCAAACGTCCCTGGGGGGCAAAACTGCCCCCAACCGAGAGCCACTGCTCTGACAGGTCCGGTCCAACTGCTGCCACTGGGTCCCTGCCTGTCCTGTCCGAGAGCAGCAGTGGGTTAAACCTGCTTCGCCGGCAGGCTGCAAACACAAACAAGCCCAGTCGCTGCAGGGCTGAGGCTCCGACTTTCCAGAGAAGGACTAACAACGCCCCGCGGGGCTGAGTGTGGGATGTCCCCAAAACCGGGGACCTACAAAGCTGTTTTCTCCCTAAACTCCTTCCCAGAAACTTACTTGTCTTTCCCTCCGTGGGTTTTAAGAATCTTCTGGAGTCAATAAGGACGTCACTGCCTTAGTTTTCCTGGCTGGTTTGAAGCTTTGGAAATCCTCAGTTCTGGAAGCATCTTTTTTACTTCCTTACTGTGGTCACTGGCTTATCTTGTGGGTCCCAAGTGACCAGCAGGTCACAAGCCGGCCTGCAGTCGGTCACGCACCTGCCATCTGCTCCCCCGCTGGCAGCGAACGTGCTGGCAGGCTGCGCCCCGATTTCAAGGGTGAGGGGCAGGCCAAGCGGGCCAGAGGGGAGCGGGGTTACCTCTTACTGCCCCCTCCGCCCCCAGGGCGGGCTTGTCATCCGAGAAGTGCTGCTTAGGCCCAAATTAAAAAAAAAAAAAAAAAGCCCCCTTACAACCAGCTGTTTCAAGGCGGGTCCTGGCTGATTTTAGTTTTCCCCATAATAGAGGCTTTGTCTTTTAGCAGCATTCATTCTAGAGACCTGTGTCTGAACCAATGGCCCAGAAGCGGCCAGGGTGACAATGACGTCCCTCCTCTTACAGACCCAGCAGTTCCCAAGACGAGCCTGGAATGGAGGTTTCTTACCTTCTGGCACCTTCCTTACCACCCTGTTAACTCCCTGATAAACCAGTTAGCCCAGTGGAGGTGGGGCTGTGACAGTCAAGGGGGCAGCCAGGAAGATATGACTTCCAGAAAGCTGTGGAGTCAATTTTAACCACCACCCGCCAGCTCCGTGGGGGAGGGGGTGGGGGAAGGTTCTGGTTGTCTTGCCACAAAGCATGGTGCGCATTGAAAGGTGCGGAAAATTCAAAGCAGTTGAAGACTGTTTGCCGGAGTTTGCTCCAGGCTTGCACTGACCCCATGCTGCTTTCTAGAACCCATTGGTCTGAGTCAACAAGCAGACCGCGCTCTATTTGCTCAGCAGACCCTGGACTACACACGGGACAAAAGCTAAATGGCTCCCCAGCGGCACAGAGACGGCAGCCAAGGGCCCGGGGACCCATTTAGTTTCTTCAAAGACCGTCGCCAGGCACTGGGAGCCCAGCTGTGACCAAGGCCCTTTAAGGGAACACCTCACAAGGACATCACAGTGGGCAGGGAAAACCCAGATGAAACGCAATCAGCGTAGCAAGACAACTGTCACAGATCGTGATCCCTAAGAAGGGGAAAGAGGAAATGCCATGACAGAGAGTAAGATAGGACCTACACAGAGTGCTGGCAGAGAAGGCTGCACTGGTGACAACCTGGGAGCCACCTAAAGGAAGGGAAGGAGCCACCGCAGCCGGGGCAGGGAAGTGTTCTAGGCAGAGGGAGCAAATGCCAGAGAAGATTCCACGTTCTCTAAGAAATGGCCGACAGGAGAGCGGCAGGGATGAGGCTTGGGAGGTGAACAGGAGCCGGAAGGAGGTCCTTCCTTGGCCACTTTGGGTCTGAGAGTGCCTTTCATGTGCTATGGGTAAAATTAACACAAGCACCTGAGAGGCAGCAGAGGGAAGTGGCGAAAGCATTGGCCATGGAGTTCACCTTCCAGCTCTGTCCCTCATAGCTGTACCTCCTACTCAGGCAAGCCTGGACTACTGTGTGCCTCAGTTACCTCATCTGTGAAATGGGAACAATCATGCAATCAATCTAAGGGAGAAGGGATTAAATGGGTTAACACACAGAATATTTAGGACAGTGCCAGTGCAGTGGCACCAGATGAAATGTTCAATCTTCTTATTGTCCTTCACCCTGTATTTGTCACTTCTAAAGCATTTCTATGCATGTTGTCACATATAAAATTGCTAGGCAGGCATTGTGATGCCATTTTTTTTTCCCAGTGGGTAATAGAAAGTTGGAATAATTTGGCCAAGGTCACATAGCAGCTGCTGGAGAACTCTTCTACCTCCTGCCTTTGATTATGGGGAGTAGGAAAATCAAAAAGCAAGTGGCCGGAGTGCCGGTGGTCAGGGATTTGAGGGGCAGGAGGCAGAGACGAAAGGACACATCCACTGACATCCTTGCTTCTTAGCGGCAGCAGCAATTTAAAAAATGCTTTTTATTAATGTATAGTTTTCTATCGTATAAGTACAAATAAATGCTACACACAACAGCATGGGTGAATCTCATGGTATAGATGGAAAGATGCCAAACATAAGAGGACACGTACAGCACGATTCCATTTGCCTAAGATTGAAAGCCACCCCAAACCCATCTATGCTGTGAGATGTCAGAGGAGGGCTTCTCTTGGAGAGGAGGGAGGGGCAGGGAGGGGAGGCGCCAGGGGCAGCTTCCGGGGTGCTGGTCTGGGCCTATTGCTCGACTTGGTACCACGAGTGCGATAATTGACTGAGCTGCAATGTACGATGCTTGCGTATTTTTGTACATCTATAAAATGTTTACTGGAAATTACCATCAAGAGAGGCAAGAATGTACTCATGACAATCTAAAAGGTGACTATGCAGAACTCACTACCCCCCGTCCCAACACACAGACACACACACACACACAGCCCTTCAATAGCACGTCTAGCAAACTAGACTTGTGTGGCTAATACACACAGCTCCAGCTGGTGGCCAACACACTAGGCTTTGTTTGGTCTCGTGGGTTCGATTTCTTTCTTGCCTTTTCCTTTTTATTTTATTTTATTTTTTTTTTTGAGACAGAGTCTCACTCTGTTGCCCAGGCTGTACAGTGCCGTGGCGTCAGCCTCGCTCACAGCAACCTCAAACTCCTGGGCTCAAGCAATCCTCCTGCCTCAGCCTCGCGAGTAGCTGGGACTACAGGCATGTGCCACCATGCCCGGCTAATTTTTTACATATATTTTTAGTTGGCCAGTTAATTTCTTTCTATTTTTAGTAGAGACGGGGTCTCGCTCTCGCTCTGGCTGGTTTCGAACTCCAGACCTTGAGCGATCCGCCCGCCTCGGCCTCCCAGAGTGCTAGGATGACAGGCGTGAGCCACCGCGGCGCCCGGCCTGCCTTTTCCTTTTTAAATCGAGAGGCACAAGGACCTTCGCCACCTATGGTCTTACTCCTGGCCAAATTTACACATTTATCATACCTGCTGTCCTCCCGCTTAGACATACGTGTTTCTCGCCAGTGTGAGCCAGCTTCATAACGGAGGTTACAAGTTTGGAGGAGGGTGGTTTGTGGGTTTACGAGGGGGCAGAATACAACGTGCTCTTCGAGGCTTGGGGTCCTTGCTTCTCAAGACCCCACATCCCCATAGCCGAGGGTTGGCAAAGTAACAGTTCATGACCTCGTGCACAACAGAGCCAATCACCGGACTGGCTGACGTATGGATACAAGGGACAGGCAGGTAGAAGGTGCTCACGTGGATGGGTGGGTGGTGTGAAGGATGCTGAAAGGGCAGGGATGAATAAATGGAAAGGTGGATGCATGAACCGATACACGGATACTACGGTGAGTGATACACGTACAGCAGGAGAGACATGGTTTTGGGTTCTCAAAAAAAGCCAACCCCTGACAAAATACAAGCTACGGAATAAAGTTCTTAGGTAAAAATTAAGTTTTCAGGTAATCATTGCTGCTTCGACTATTAATTTGTACTTATAGGAATCTTCATGCTCTTCAAGAGCATAAAATACATTGCTGCCTCCAGAAATCTGGAGAGGACATAAGGATACCCTCATTTGGCAGATGAGGAACTCAAAATACACACACAAAAAAATGAGCACCTGCCCAAGGTCATGGGTGAGGATGGGAGTCAGTGATGAGGGCAGGGACTGAACCAGGTCTCCAGACTTCCTGAGGCAGCCTCTTCTCAAACTCCAGCAGGTATGCAAATCACCTGGGATCTTCTTTGCAAAATGAAGATTTGGATCCACTAAACCTGGGGGTGGGCCCGAGATTCTGAATATCTTTTCTATTTTTTTTTTTAAAGACAGTCTCACTCTGTTTCCCTGGCTAGAGTACATCATAGCTCACTGAAACCTCAAACTTCTGGGCTCAAGCGATCCTCCTGCCTCAGCCTCCCGAGTAGCTGGGACTACAGGCGCTCAGCACCCCACCTGGCTAATTTTTTCTATTTTTAGTAGAGACGGGGTCTCGCTCTTGCTCAGGCTGGTCTTGAACTCCTGATCTCAAGAGATCCTCCCACCTCAGCCTCCCAGAGGAGATTCTGAATTTCTAACAAGCTGCCAGAAGACACTGATATTGTTAATCCACGGAACTCATCTGGAACAGCAAGGCTCTGGGGTGTTTTCCTTTATCTCATGAGTTTGGAAAGAAAGGCTGCTTCCCACTGTTTCTCATAACACATCCAGAGGGTGTGTATCCTAGAGACCAACCAGGCGCTGCATCTGACCATGTCACCCTCCCAGGCTTCTAGCCAGGAGTCAGGAACCTCATAAATAGGGAGACAAAAGCCTGGCCTTGCTCTATCTTGTGTCTTCCTTCCCCTGTTGTCAACCAAAGTGGAGGTGCCACCAACCCATCGTCCCGCATCTGTCAGCAGACAGCAAAGCCAGGACTGGGTTCTTGGAGAGCATAAAGATCTTGAACCGAGCGACGGAAGCTTCCTTTCCCGCTCTTGATCTCCGAATTTCTGTGTCAGCCAGCCTGTTGTGCCCTTCGCCCGGCTTCCTGAGGCGACGCGGGCTTGGCTGGGCTCAGCCTCTGCACAGATGGAAGGAGCAGCTGCTCACCTGGTGGGAGCCGGGTACCTGGGGAGTCCTCCAGGGCCCTCAAATTTCTCCTCCCACCTTGCAAACCTCCACATGGATCCAGCTTATGAGCTAAGAAAGTGTTTCCAAAATGTCCTTTCTGGATTATGCAAAAAAAGGATTGCGTCGGCAATTAAGTTTGGAAATTTTGACAGCACTTCTCAAAAAACTAGCTTAAGTGCAGTATGATTTTCAGAAAGAAGATAGAAAATGTGCTGTTTTCCATACTTTGAAAATGGAACGCTTTCCCCACCCGGCCCTACCCTAACTCAAGGGACGCGTTTTGGGAAATGCTGGTTTACCAACATTGATTTCTGTTAAAATCCAAACATATCTGCTTACAATTTCTGTCTCAGTTACTGTAACTTGGCTGTGCGGAGCCAAATTGGAGCCTAAGGCAAAAGGGGAAAAAAAAATCAATAAAATGGATCCTGTTTTTATTTACAAATTGCATATTTTGTTAATCATGGATATTTTTGCGCAAATTTTGATTCTTAAAATATTGCATTAGGCCGGGCGCAGTGGCTCACGCCTGCAATCCTAGCACTCTGGGAGGCCGAGGCCGGTGGATGGTTGGAGTTCAGGAGACCAGCCTGAGCAAGAGCGAGACCCTGTCTCTACCAAAAATAGAAAAAAATTAATTGGCCAACTAAAAACATATATAGAAAAAATTAGCCGGGCATGGTGGCGCATGCCTGTAGTCCCAGCTACTTGGGAGGCTGAGGCAGGAGGATCGCTTGAGCCCAGGAGTTTGAGGCTGCTGTGAGCGAGGCTGACGCCACAGCACTCTAGCCCGGG
>CAUYRT010077822.1:0-72024 GCA_963574885.1 Lepilemur ruficaudatus | reverse complement strand
TCTCCCTCTCTCTCTCTCTCTTTTATTTAGCACTTTCTATTTTTTCTGTCATCACGGATATTTCAGATTTATCTTGAATTTTTCTTACCCTACCCCTGGAGTCAACCAGCCTTCCAATGCACCCTGTTTTTTGTTTTGTTTAATTGAAGAATAATGATTAGAAATCAAAATCTGGGTACCTTCTATGTTCATGGGGTGGTTACTGCTTTTTGTCTCTCTCAGTGGATAGAGCTAAAAATGTATGTATGTATAATAACTCATGCATATATGCATCTACATTTATTTATGTATCTATTTCTCTAGAACATATTTTTTAAAAATATGAATCTACATTGATAACTAGGACTTCTATTCAGCAACAGGGAGTTCATTCTACCCTTCCTCTTTTTTTTTTTTTTTTTTTGTAACTTCTTTTTCTAACAATGGGAAACCTGGTTTTCATTATTTACAATGCATTGACTTAATTGTTCAACCCTAATATATAAAAACAGTAGTTTCAGAATTCCTAACCCTTTACCTTGTGAGAAACAAATTTATCAACTCACGATCATGTCTGTATGTGTTTCTTTATTGTCCTTAGCCTTGCAGTATTAAATCAGAGCATCGTTTTCTAAAGTTATATAGGCCATCAACTTTTTTTTCCATCTTTTTCAGTGTGGTTATCTAATTCATCTGTAATACAGTTAGATTAATTTGTTCCAGTCTTTTCTCTCATATCTTGGTTGATAATTTTAAATTTATATGTATTAAAATGCATCACTATTGTGTCATAGAAAGCAGTTCCATCACACCAGAAGTTTTCCTGTGCTACTCCTTCACAAAAGACCCTCACTCTGACCCCAATCACTGGCATCCAGTGCAACTGTTTTCTTCTATAGGAACCTGTAGTCTTGCCTTTTCCTAAGTGTCACATAAATGGAATCATACAATTTGGGGTCTTCTTTCACTCGGCAAAATGCATTTAAGTTCTGTCCATGTTGTTGAATGAACCAATAGTTCATTTTTTCTCATTGCTCACTAGATTCCTTTGTATGGATATACTACAGTTTGCTTTTTCATTCATTGGTTAAAGCCATCTATTTTGTTTCCAAATTTTGACAGTTATTAATATAGCTAGTATAAGCATTCATGTACAGTTTTCTGTGTGGACATAAATTTCATTTCTCTTGGGTAGATAACTTGGAATGGGATTGCTAGATCATAGATGTACATTTTGTTTTATAATAAACCTGCTAAACTGTTGTCCAAAGTGGCTGTGCCATTTTGCATTCCAACCAACAAGAGTTCCAGTTGCTCTGCATCTTTGTCAGTAATAATCTTGACAGCATTTTTTGAGGCATTCTAATAGGTGTGTACTGGTGTCTTATAGTGATTTAATTTGCATTTACCTGATGGTTAATGATATTGACATTGTTTAATACACTTAGATGTCATCTATTTATCCTTTTTGATGAAGGATCAATCACTTAAGACTTGCTGTACATCTGGCGTATATTCTATGTTTGCAAGGGCAAATGCTTTTGAAGAAAATACATGTTTTGCAGCTGTTGATACAGGATGTTTTCTATGTCATTTAGTTGAAATTGATTAAGTATGTTGTTCAGATTTTTCATAGCAACACTAAATTTTTTTGTGTTCTTGTTTTATCATTTTATTAGCTAGTAAGAAAATTGTATTAAAAACTCTAAATCTGATCGTGACCTTGTCTAGTACTCCTTTTAGTCCCATCAAATTTTGTTTTATGTAGTTTCAAGCTATTGTATTTAGTCTTATATATTTCTGTTGAATTCAAATAACTTCATCACTTCTTGAACAATATAAGAATTTTACTATAGTTCACTCTGTTTATTCCCCTTCACTTTGAGTGGTAGCCCTTTGAGTTATTGTGGTCATATTTTACTTCTACATATGTTATGTACATATTGCCCTGGAAAACATTATTTTTGTATTTCTCCTTATGTTTACACTCTCCCATGGTCTTCATTCTGTCTTTAAATCTGTGCCTTCCATTTGGTATCATCTTTTTTTAGCCTGAACAACCTTCTTTATTATTTCTAATAGTCCTGTTCTGCTGTCAACAAACTCTTGCACTTTTTGTTTAGCTGAAACATCCTATTTCACCTCCATTTTTAAAGAACATTAATTGTAGTTACAGAATTCTAGGTTGGCAGATTTTTTTTTAACTTTTAGCTATTTGTCATTAAATTATCTCCTGACTTTCATAGTTTCTCTTAATAAGTCAATCTCAGCCTTTTACTGGTGCTCCTTTGAAATAATTTCTCTGGTAATTTTATGACTTTTTTCTTTGCTATCGGTTTTTCACCAGTTTGATCATTATGTGCTCTGCTGTCGCTTTCTTTGTATTTATTCTGGCTGGAATCCTCTGAGCTTCTTCAATGCTATGTGTGTTTGATATATTCAGTATTTCTGGAAATTCTTGGAAATTATTTCTTCAAGTACTTTTTCTTTCCTATTTTCTTATTACTCTCCTTCAGTACATGTATTTCAGATTATTTGACTCAGTTCCTCTCTTACATTCTGTTAACTTTTTTTCTCTCTGTGCTTCAGTTTAGACATTTTCTTTTGACTTTATGAAGTTATTAATCCTGTCTTCCACTGTATCTGGTGTGCTAGTACTGTATATTTATTTCTAGTGTACCTATTTGACTTTTTTTTAAAGATCCCCATTTACTGTTGAAATGTTCTACTTTTTTATATATTTTTCCTTTTTTAACATATTAATAGTTGCAGATGCTCATCAACTTATGATGGGGTTCCCTCTTGATAAACCCATTGTAAGTTGAAAATATCATAAGTCAAAAATACTCTTAATATACCTAACCTACTGAACCTCATAGCTTAGCCTAGCCTACCTTAAACACGTTGAGAACACTTACTGTACTGCATATCATCAGCCTGGGAAAAGGTCAAAATTCAAAATTCGAAGGATGGTTTCTATTGAATGCATATCACTTTCCTAACCATTTTAAAATTGAAAATCATTAAGTTGAACCACTGTAGTCAGGTACTGTCTATATATTAAAGTCCTTTCATGCTAAACTCTACTATCTATATTTTGTATCCATTTGTTTCTATTATCTAGGATTTTTTAAAATTATTGATCACATTTTATTGTCACTATAAATATATCATGCTTTTCTATTGTAATTACATATTGTATATAAAAGGACTGTAGAGGTTTCAAATGATATTATTTTGCCCAGATAGTATTCACCCTTTCCTCTGTCAGGCTGAATGTATGAAGAACTGACTATATCAACTAGTTATAGATTGAGCTAGGTCAAGGCTGATTTGTAATTAAACTTAGTCTATCTGTGATTCATACTGTTCTTTGGGCCTTGGTTCTGATTGAGAGCTCTGTCTCCTCAGCATCAAAATGCCATTCTGCTTCTAGAGATTTGAGCTTTGCTCTTGTATACTGCCCCACTGAGCTTCAAAATTTTGCAAATCACTTGAAGGGAAGACCAGTCATGTGTTTAACATAGGCCTGTTCTCTCTAAAGGAAGTTTTTCTTCTAAGCACTCCAAGACTGTGGGAAATTGAATCTGCCTGTTAGAATTTTCTTACCCATTCCCCTAATCTCCTGTTCAGCTGCAATACACAGCAAATGTCCATGTGTCATACTGGACAATGATTATTGAAAACTCCACTTGTTTCTCTTTTCCCCAGTAGAATCCCTCTGACTGGACCATGTCGTACCCATAACCTATGCTCAGAACCATCAAATGCCTTAAGGAAATAAAACAGGCAGCAATTATCAGCTTACCTAGGAAATGCTTTTCCTTCTATAGAATTCCAGTTTGTCCAATTGTTCTTGCTTCTACAACTGTTCAAACTTTGGAATATGATTTTAAAAATTTACAACTTTTTTAATTGTTACTTTGGGAATGATGATCTTGTATGACCTCCTACATATTTCTCAGAAGTAGAACCCGTTTCTTAGAATTTCTGAACTTGGAACTGATTCAGATTAGTTTTTGAAATATAATTGAAGCTATAAGATGTAAACTCAAAAGGTATTAATGGCCGTGTTTTCAACAATGTGGAGAAAACCTGTCTATAGTGAAATAGATGAAAAAAGTCAACACGCAGATAGCAACCAACAGAAAATGAAGAGAGTTCTGCTGATGTTCCAGAATGCTGGTTTTTCCTAAGGCTCAGTCAGCTCCATTCCTACTTTTTCCAAAGCATGGTACATCAATTCCTTTTTTGATTTTGTGGAGTCCCAATCTCCTTGAAATAAATTCTCTTTTTTTTTTTTAAGTATAATTAAATTGGTTTTCCCTCATTTGCTATAAAAGTCTCAATTGATTCTATATACTTCATATTAAATACATCAACACAAATAATAATGTTGTTATTGTTATTTTCTCTCTCTCTCTCTCTCTCTCTCTCTCTCTCTCTCTCTTTTTTAAGAAACGAGTTCTCATTCTATCACCCAGGCTGGAGTGCAGGGGAGTAATAATAGCTCACTGTAACCTTCACTCCTAGGTTCAAGTGATCTCCCACCTTAGCATCCCAAGTAGCTAGGACTATAGGTGCATGCCACCATGCCTAGCTAATTTTTAAAATTTTTTGTAGAGACGGGGTCTCCTGTGTTGCCCAGGCTGATCTTGAACTTACAGTGTCAAGTGAGCCTTCTGCTTGGGGCTCCCCCCAAGTGCTGGGATTATAGGCATTAGCCATCACACCCAGCCTGTTATTGTCATTCTTTTAGGTTTTTACTGTTTTAAAAGTTTACTCTAGATTTTTCTGCCTATTTTGCAATAAAGATGACAGACATGGCATCTTGCTGCATGAAACATGCTCACCTGACATAATTTCTCATCCATTTCTATGTGATGCCTCTAATCTTCAGGGACCTTGGGAACCACATAACCAACCATATTATAATTGTATATAAAGCAAGAAGATCTAAATGAGACTAGGAGGAGCTTTTTTATGCATAAAATATAAAAGTTTTAGGACACTGGCATTTAGATTTTGTTTGCTTGTTTGTTTACATTCCTGATGTTTGTATTGTTCTTAGTAAATGAACATACTAAACTACTGATTTTTGGTTGGTAAGATTTCCTTTAAACAACTTTAGTTGAATAATTTTATCACCAGAAATTAATGTCTTTTTCTTTGGTGAGTTGCTGACCCATAGGGAAGAAAAAAGTCGAGTTCCAATACACAGGAAAAAAGAAAAGCAATTAAATTTTTCTAGATTAGTTTTCTAATATTCAAACTAACATGGCTAAATATGGAGAACAGGGAATGTCACTGTATTTAATACATCCCAGTCATACTCTTAAAAAAGCTTTAATTAATTTTTTTCAGCATGTATATTTGTGTGCCTAGCAGGGTTTGGGCAAAGCGTTAATGATGAGGAAACAGAGAAGAAGAGAAAAGAGGGAAAAGAAAAAATAGAAGATGTGATATAAAAATAAATAAATAAAAGCACACCCTGAAGATAGTTAAGCCAAAACTGTTCCAGGGGAATAGCTTAGCATGGTTTCCATTTGGGCTGTGGACATGAGAATATGCAGCACATGATCATCTATCAACACTGCTTTTAAAATGATGATTAGCTAGCTACAAGTAAACATGGAGAAGTTTTCTACCTGATTTTTATCACAATCACCCCTCCCACATCCTACCCTCACTCCCACATAAAAATTTGAAGGCATCTAACGGAAGATTTTTCTGGAGACTTAAATAGCTGTGAGCAGAGATGGCATCTTACAAGCAGAAGAAATAAAGTCACGGACAGTTATATTAAAATCGCTGCCAAAGCTGAGCACATGGATGATTCAGTGTAGAATATTGGTAAAGGGTTAGAACCTGAAATTGGAGAGACCTGGATTTGAAAATCGGTTCTATCACTTACCAGCTGTCTGCCATTGGCAAAATTACTTAAATTCTCTAAGCCTCAACTTCCTCATCCAGAAAATGAAGATGATAATGACAACTTCTAGTGTTATAAGAATTAAATGAAAGAATGTATGTGGAATACATAGCATATGGCTTAGTACATTGTGTTCAATAAAGGATAATGATTATTATTCATGAATTACAGGTGAAGAAGCAATAAAACACTGCTTGGTTTGTTTTCTTTGTAACACCAGAACTAACTGCACTGAGTGATGCAATTTTTCCTGGTTTGAAAAGAAGTTCGCCTTTCTTTGGCAAAATGAGGGCTTCGCCCTTTCTTTACGCATTTCTATTATTGCTCCTTTCCTTAGGCTGGAAGACAACTTCACCATCAAATTCTTTGATTTGGCTTTTCAGGAGCGATTTCATCCTGATCAGAGCTGCCTAATGACATTGCATCTTCAAACAGTAAGTTGTTTCTAAGTTTGATGGATTCATTGGCATTGTTTTTCCATCCAAAGATTTCTCATTGTTGCCGAATCACATTCTTTGTCCAAGAATAAAAATTTAGTAGCCCATCCTCCATGTAACCTCAACCTACATTACTTCACAATAGCTTTAAGTTAGAAATTTTCTTCTAAGACCTAGGTCTTTAGACAGAAAATATGTGATTTGATCTTAATTGGGAGCTAGCTCTTCTCCTAGATAAAACCGGGCTAGCTTTGAACCAGCAGCTTTGAACCTACTTGTTGCAAGTATCTGTTTATCTTTTGAAAGTAGCAAAGTGTCTATTACTACAGAGACAGGCATTAGAAAATGTCTAAGTTACATATGTTTGCTCTAATTTTTGTGTATACTCTTCCTTAAATACGAATATGGCTTACATAATATTTGTATCCATACATAGACATGTAACAGAATTTTCAGGGATTAAGTTATACCAGCCCAGCATTTAGAGAATAAAGCACCTACCTTTATTATGTGATAAGGCTTAAAATTTTCTATTGAAGCAGATAGCACACAAATACCATGATGCAGATACCAGGTCAAAGGCCTAATGTGGGGCCAATGAATATGGAAGGGGATCTGGACTTCATGTGGTCTGGAAACTCCAGAATTTGTCTGCAAAAATGCCATGTATATGTATGTATGTAAATGTTCATTTATCTGAATATTTTCATATTTTCATCATGGAACACACAAAAGATGGTAAGAACCAAAGCACTGGGTAGAACTTTTACTTTCATTGTCACCAATAAACATTTTAAGGAATAGTTACTGGAGGAAGTAAAACAGAAAACGAGAAAAGGGTTACCACCACACGAGGATGTACAGAGCTGGTGGTCTTCTGTTGTCCATTTCCCAGGTGAGAATTTAAAAACAAAAAACAAAACAAAACACAAGACTGGCCATAAATGGAGGAAGTAGTACTTTAAAGGAGTAGCTTATCAGGTCTGCACATTTTGTGGGTAGGGACTGCTTGTAGACTTTTCAAGAGTTGGAGATGTTGGGTGTAGAGTTGCATTTTCCTATATCAAAGGAGCAAGGTGACAGAAGCGTGAGTGTTCTAGCTTTTTTATTTCAGCAAAGCAAAGATAAAATCAGAAGAACATTTTTTGCTCTTGTGTCTGATCCTCTGTTAAGGGTTACTTTCTGGTAGGAGACCTCTAAGGATGTTGAAAGCAAGATCCAGGCAAGAGGGGTGGCTAAGGCTGACTAAGGTTCGCTGACTGCCAGCCTAGGCAGAGAGTCCAGTTGCAGCAAGGTCTGTGGGGGTGTCTGTTGTGATTGCTTGCAGTCAGATCTGGCTTCTCTTCCTAAGGTCGAGTCTAGTTAGCACTGCGCTCTAAACTTCCTAGCCTGAGCATAAAATTTCGCTGCAGCAGCAGCAGCAGCGCTGTCACCACCGCCGCCACCACCGCCGCCACCCAGCATGGGGGAGGGCTCCTTGAGGGTGAATTCTTCTCTAGTTCCTCCGCAGCCAGCTCACTGTCATATCCAGCTTTGTCTCAAATCACAGATTTCAGTTCCAGAGTTACCATCCGCTTAGCTTCTGCTAAGGGTGCACCCGCGCGGAACTGATAAGGGGAGCACATTAATTCGCAGCTTTAGTGCCCGGTGGTCAAACAGGAGCTTATTTCTACTCAACTAACTTTTGCTGCGCTCTGGTAGCCCATCTCGATATCCTTTCCCGGTTCATTTCCTTCTTGAGCGTCATGCAGAGCCTGTGTACTCAGAATTTTCTGCAAACTTGAGAGGAGGTTCCTCCTAGCGCCTCTGGGGACTGCGGACCCGGTGCAAGGACCGTACTAAGAGCTTCTCCTCCACAGCGGTAATCCAGGCATAGCCGACTTTTAGGGTTCGCTGCTCTGTTGCTGTTTCACATCTATACACTGTGTCCAAACACCTACATTTTATATGTTTTAAAGTGCGAAAGAAATGAGTGAAATGCAGAAGCCAGGTTAATGAAATGTGGTTCTCCGCTGAACTCTGTCAAAATTTCCTGTGTGTGAGGACTAGATGTATTCAATACAACTCTAACCCAAAGACTCAGAGAGTAAAATCAAACTTCGCCCAGAAATGACAGAATGTGCTCAGGGTCTGGGCTTCCGCGAAGCAGCGGAAGCATGGATGGGAAAAAGCCACAGGTCCCCAAACCGCTAAAGCCAAACCCAGGAGGAACAAGTGGTTTTCTCCTTCGCATGCTCCTGGAGCAGAAATGAAAAAAAGGAAAGGCTGCATGCAGCTAGTAACATTCTTCTCGTCCTTACCCCGCCTCTCATCTCTTTAACAGTTCTCTCTCATCTTTCCCAGCTCCCCTAAGATATCAGAAAAATAGTTTTCTGGCAGCCAACACCCACACCCACCCGCAACCACACACACTATTCCTCCATCCTGGCCAAGGCCCCCACCTAGTGGTTTAAGCTGGCTGGCTTTGCTTCCCCTGCCTAAGTTTTCTAAGAGAGCTCTGCAGTTTGAAAAATAATGAAGTCTAGCTAGGTAGATGCGGTTGGGAGGGAGTAGGTGGATGGGTTGGGAAAATGCGGAGGACCCTTTAAAATGTGGCAAAAATGAGCACATTGCAGAAGTGCTAGGCGCTAGGATTGGAAGAGAGAAAAGAGAAGGCTGTGCTTTTATCCTCAGGGTGCCTGCTGCAGCCCAGACCACATCTAGAGGATGTCCTTGGAGAGCTGCCTCTTGAGTTAAAGGAATACCCTTATTGTCAATGCATGGATGTGTATTATTTTCTTCATAACACTTAACACTATAGACAAATACACAGTATTATTTATTTACTTGTTCATGTAGTTACTGTCTGTCTGCTAGAATGTAAACTGCTGGAAAACTGGATCTGGGTCTACCCCATTTGGCCTCTATACCCTGGTGCCTAGAAAAATACCTACCATAGAGCAGGCACTTTATTTTTGGCTGGCCTGCCTTCCTGGTTTAGAGAACTAAGAATCAAGGGAACTTGGGTTTGGGCTCGCTTACCTTGGGTAAAAAATCTATTTTTTCAAAGGATGTGGATTACTTTTCTTGTGGATGTGTGGATGGGTCAGATAATCTCCGGCTCTGAGACTAAATGATTTTCTTTAAGATACGCTTGTGCTTAATCTGATAAATTCAGTTACATGTGGTTTTTATTAGATAATTTCTAATTATCAGTGCCAAACACTGATCTAAGTTCTAGGAATTGGTAGTAGGGTTCACTTAGTCCTTGTAGCTGAAAATACATTGTCCTTTCCTGGTGCTTTATTTTTAAACTTTCTCATTTGTAGTTGTAGCCTACATTTGTTTCTGTTAAGGTTGGAGGATAAACTGAGGATAGGGGATCTGCTCAGGATTATGGGACCTAAGTATCTCTTGCTGGTGCCCGGTGTATTTGTTGAGAGCAAAAATGACACACTGATTCTGCTGACTCCAGTGCCCATTTTTTCTTGAATTGTGATGACCTCCTTTCTAGGTAGGCTTTTAGAAGGGACATGCTTACTGGGAACTGTTTTCCAGAGGCACTGGAGTGGGAGGGTGGGGCAGAGGATTCAATTTCACATACAGTTGGCTTCTGTTTGTGTTAGTTTTACATTTTTGCAGACAGCTTTTTCTTTCTTTTTCCCTGTTGACTCACATTTAAAGGGGAGGGATCGAATGAAAACCACAAATTTCTAAAACTAGACGAAAAATTATTTTTTATTATGCCAAGAGTTAAGGATGACTTGAAGCATGAAGCTCCATGTACAAAATGCACATATTGACCCTTTCCTTCCTCTGCGATATTACTGGTGTCTCTTCTAACCTGGGTGTGGCCCTCGGGGCTGGATAAGATTCCAGAGTGGAGAGGTCAGAAATTGGGTCTTGCTCCACTTAGCACTGGCGTCCTGTGGGAGTGGAGGGTGGGGGGAGGTGGGAGCCTTATACGTGACGCAGGGGCTAAGCCTGTGATCGTCGCTAAGGGCGTGGGTCTCACTCGCGGAAAGCGCAGCAAGCCCCGAAGCCCGCAGAGGAAAGAACAGCACTCGCTCATCCCCATTCCTGGCCAGAACTGCGGCTCCGCGTTGTCAGGGTCGCGAGGGAGACCGAGGGTGGGAAGTGGGGCGAGAGGGCGGTAGGACCCGGCGGAGCTTTCTCGGCCAGGAAGGGAACAGGGAGGGAGGAAAGAAGGGAGAGAAAGAGAAAAAGGGAAGGTGATGGGGAGCAGACGTCCGCACTCGCCGCGCCGCACGAGTTGCAGGGCTCGAGCAGACCGGACCTGGACTCTATATAAGGAGCCCATCCACTCCGCAGCTCACACGTTCCTATCGGACTGGTGCACGCCGCGTCCCTCGAACTCACCCAGACACCTGCACTTTCCCCGTGTGCTGCACCAGGTCGTCCAGACCCGAGCGCCCAGTAGAATGGCTCTAAGAGGTGCCTGTGGGACCAGGGTGGCGGCGGCGCGGCGCGAGCAGCCGCAGCTCCAGTCCCCGAGTCCCCACTCTTGTGGCCTCGTCTCCAT
Organism: Lepilemur ruficaudatus; assembly: GCA_963574885.1. Classification (NCBI taxonomy): domain Eukaryota; kingdom Metazoa; phylum Chordata; class Mammalia; order Primates; family Lepilemuridae; genus Lepilemur; species Lepilemur ruficaudatus. Next base: position 61,154 of record CAUYRT010077822.1, on the reverse strand, counting down.
GGGGCAGCTCGCCCTAGTAGCCAGAGCGTGAAAAGAGAGGGAGGGCAAAGCTCAAACGTGAGGCACGGCGCAGCGCGGCTCCCAGACTTCACCCCACCCAGCTCTGGCGGCAGCAACCGCCTCAGGAAAGTGCCCCAGCTTGGGGCGAGGGGCGGGAATGCAAGACCAGGACTCTTCGCTTTGGGATCGACAGCTAGGAAACTCCTGCGGCCAGAGTCTACAGATCCAGGAGCGCCCGGGTTAGGAGACGCTCAGCCCCCGAGCAACCGGGGTAAGAGACCCCACTTGTCCGAATTCCCTCTCCTCAAGCAATATTTCACCCTCCTCCACTAGACACCTCCACGGGCCGGAGGGAGGCTCCGTGGGCCAGTTCTTAGGAACCCAGGACTAAGACGGGGCGTGGAGAGGGGCTACCAGAGACGCGGCAGCAGCGCCAGGCGCGCTGGAAGTGCAGGGACGCGCTTGGCTGCTTTGGCTGCCGCACCCTTGACCTCTAGTTTTAGCTGGGAACTTAGGCGGAGGAGTAATTGTGGGACCACAAGAACTGACTAGCAACTGGGGACAAACCTGTGATCTCCAGGGTCCTTCCGCCCTCTCCCTCGTCCGCTCCATGCCTAAGAGCTGCGGTCCGAAGCCGGGGCGAGGAAAGCCATGGAAGAACCGGGTGCTCAGTGCGCCCCGCCACCGCCCACGGGCTCCCTGACCGGGATTTCTCAAGCCAACTTCTCCTCTGCTCCCTCCCACAACTGCAGCGCCGAGGACTACGTTTACCAGGACTCCATCGCCCTGCCCTGGAAAGTACTGCTGGTTATACTGCTGGCGCTCATCACCTTGGCCACCACGCTTTCCAATGCCTTTGTGATCGCCACAGTGTACCGGACCCGGAAACTGCACACACCGGCTAACTACCTGATCGCCTCCCTGGCCGTCACCGACCTGCTCGTGTCTATACTGGTGATGCCCATCAGCACCATGTACACGGTCACCGGCCGCTGGACACTGGGCCAGGTGGTCTGTGATTTCTGGCTGTCGTCGGACATCACTTGTTGCACTGCTTCCATTCTGCACCTCTGTGTAATCGCCCTGGACCGCTACTGGGCCATCACGGACGCCGTGGAATACTCAGCTAAAAGGACTCCCAAGAGGGCGGCGGTCATGATCGCGCTGGTGTGGGTCTTCTCCATCTCTATCTCGCTGCCGCCCTTCTTCTGGCGTCAGGCCAAAGCCGAGGAGGAAGTATCGACCTGCTTGGTGAATACCGACCACATCCTCTACACCGTCTACTCCACGGTGGGCGCTTTCTACTTCCCCACCCTGCTCCTCATCGCCCTCTACGGCCGCATCTATGTGGAAGCCCGCTCCCGGATTTTGAAACAGACGCCCAACAGGACAGGCAAGCGCCTGACCCGAGCCCAGCTGATAACCGACTCCCCCGGGTCCACGTCCTCAGTCACCTCTATTAACTCGCGGGCTCCCGACGTGCCCAGCGAATCTGGGTCTCCTGTGTACGTGAATCAAGTCAAGGTGCGAATCTCCGATGCCCTGCTGGAAAAGAAGAAACTCATGGCCGCTAGGGAGCGCAAAGCCACCAAGACCCTGGGGATCATTTTGGGAGCATTTATTGTGTGTTGGCTGCCCTTCTTCATTATCTCCCTGGCGATGCCAATCTGCAGGGATGCCTGCTGGTTCCACCTGGCCATTTTTGACTTCTTCACGTGGTTGGGCTATCTCAACTCCCTCATCAACCCCATCATCTATACCATGTTCAATGAGGACTTTAAACAAGCTTTCCATAAACTGATACGCTTTAAATGCACAAGTTGACTTGCCAATTGCAGTGGGGTTGCCTAAGTGACCTTTGGGAACCAAGTTGAGTCTGGTTCCACAGGTAGGTCGAATCTTCTTTAGTGATTACTGGGTCAGAGCTAGGCTCTCTCTCCTGGGCAAGGGCAATGCATCCTGAGAAGCCAGGATAGTTCTGAGAGAGTGCTCTGAAAAGAGAACTGTTCAAACTAAATGTAGAGCTTCCCTGCTGAGGAGGAGGCTCACTTCCTCCCCTCAAACATTGGGCTTCGTCAGCACTGACCCTGCAGCAGCCAATCACAAAGAGGGTTGCAACTTTTTAAAATTGATGCTGGAAAGGGGGATCCCTGCCCTGCTTTGCCCTCTAGAACCAGTGTACTTGTAGCTGTTGTCTGAAGTGAAGCCTGTCTGAGACAGATCTACATACAGCCTGGCAGTACTTGAACTAGATGTTTAATACCCTGTGTTTGGGGGAGAACTTTGTGTTACAGCTTAATTTAAGAACAGTTACTTTGACATCCTTCTGTCTTCAGTTTTTGTTTATTTAAACTTGTTTGGAGAAACTGTGGATTTGGTGCTTCAAACCCTATGTGTGGCTTGGATGGCACAGAGAAGCCTTGAAGAGTTAACAGGAAAATTCAGATGCTAAGATTCTATTTTTATGATAATTGAAACTATATGGGTGTGGGGGTGTGGGAATGGGGAGATGGGGATCATTAAACTGAGAATCAATAATTATTGATTGTTTTCTGCAGATTTGTAATTTTTAAATTTCTGTTTAGCAATTGTCAAACCATAACTCTAACAACTCAAACAAAACATTATGTGTACTAGTGCCAAAGTCTGCAGATTGCATTATTTTTTCTCCTACTTTCATGTATCTGTCATTTAAATTACACATCTAAATCCCCATAAATGGAGGGTATGATGGGTGACTCAGCTCAAACTGCTGCTATATTTCTTACTAATGCAATGGGTAAAATCAATTAGTATTAGATAGACACTGTTTCTTAACAAGAAAAGTATCTTAATTTCTTATCCAACTCAGTGAGATGTGAAGGAGACTGATGAAATAGAAATGGTTCTTAGACAATTAAGGAATGGGGGGCAATAGGAGGATGTATATTCTGACTTGTAAAAAAAAATCTTAAAATGCATGAGAATTTTTTCTGATAGTCATTTGCACTCTCCTCATCTGTGATTCCTTTGTGTGCCAACATATAAAGTAATGAAGAGAACTAGCTCCCTTCTCCAGAAATCTTCAAAATGCATTAAGGGCCCTAAAAACCACATTAAAGAAAAATAGACTTGTTTCTTTTCCCTTGCTATTGAAGTTTGGGCAGGATCAAAGATTACTAGAAAATGACAAGCAAGAACTTTAGAAAAGCTTAAAGAAGCTAAAATTGAGTCTGTTTTCTTTGTAACTTGGAAAGCCAACCTCAGACTTAAACAGTTTATCAGGAAACAAGCAAAACTTTGAACCTTGTAAATTTGTCACTGACCTGACATCTCAATGAATATAATATCTAGAATACTTTAAATTTATTTGTCTTTTCAAATGTCAGCAATACTTAGTTGATATCTCAAATTCACTCTGTGAATACTGGGTAAAATCATACACTAAAATATTAAAAAAATTATTATCTTAATAAAGAGAACTACCCCTAAAGGATTATTAGCACAGGAAAAAAATACATATGGGCAGCATTTAATATGCCAAAGAAGATTCACATTCCTTTCTTCAGAGGGTTTTCTGCAGTTGATGCCTTTTGTCTGCAGAAGCAAATTGTCTTTGTAAAATGGATTCACTCCCTGCTTGAAACTCCCCAGTCCAGATTGTCAGACAATAGAGGTATTGAGCTGAAGTATACTGCGTGCCTACTGTGCAGTCTGGGGTAATGACTCTTGAAAATACCCTATTGAAAGGTTTTCATGTAAGATATGTGAAAAAGGGAATTTTGATCAACATTAACACTTCTCACTGGAGCGATAAAATTTTAGGCATTAGATAAGCCTATACTTACGCTGGATCCCCAAATTTCTTTTTTCACTTTTTGTGATATTTCTCCTATGGAGGAATGTGCATAGAGCACGGTATTTGTTTTTTTGTTATTAATATGTTGTTTTTCTATTTTTACAACTGTGTTTTCTTTGGGCCTAAGAGGCAATTAAGTCAACTTCTAAAAGCCTTAGGGAGAAAAATTAATTGAAACAAATAGCCACTTACAAATGATTTCTTTACAGGGCATCTACAATGATTGTGTCCTCATATTAACAAAACACAATCAATGTAGTCAAATGGGTTGTTTGCTATTTTGTAGATTACCCACCTAAACTATTGCTTGACTATTTGGCTGTGTTAACTGGATTTGGGGCATATTGTGTGAAGCAGAAGCTTGCAAAAACCCTTGTAGTTATAAGAGATCTAGAATCATCATCTAGCATTGCACATGATTATGCAAAATGTATAATTCATCCCAGGGGTATGTACTTAAGACTGTTAAGCTCCTTTTCAGTTACTGCTGCCTATAGTATAGTTTATTTCATAAACTAGACACATGGCTTTTTTGCAGAACATAAAATGGGAGATGGAAATGTTTAACTTACAAATGAAAATATATTTTCATTGGCTGTGGTAACAAATAACATTTTCCATATTGTTTAATTGCACAAAATTTCACAAAAATATATGAATGTATACTCACTCAATAATACTAATATTTTCTTGTGTTTCTAGGAATTGTAGAGTTTCCTTTTTAAAAACGGACACTGCACTAATGAATGTTTCTTGAGTTCAACAAATTTTCTACAGAATGATATCCTTCACTTTTCCTCTCTATGATCTTAGTTTTGTCTTTTTAAACCAGGAAACCCTGAGAGGACTATAATTCATTCAAGCAGTAAAATCTCAGATTATGTGTATTTGATGGAGTTGCTATGACTGAAAATTTCCTTTGGTATCCCACCTTTCAGCAAATTGTATAATTGGAAATGAAATTTAGGAAAATAATGAAATAAAAGTCCATTTGTGTTCTAAAAAGCATTGGTAGTAGTTCTGTTATTATGGAAAGACTGGTTCACTGGATTCTGAGTTTGTGCTTAGGAGTTTGAGTGTTCATGAGAGAGTGACTGATGGTAAATGATATGTGGCAAACTGAGGTGTACTGTCATGATTTGGGGGACTCAGTTTGTATCTGTAGAGAAAATTTAAAATGAATCAAATGGATTGTGTTCTCACATTCTGCAAAGAGAGTAAGTCAGATTCACTATCACAAGAGTTTTTCAAATCAGCATTTTTAGAGGGAGCATTTAGTTTGTAGGCTAGGTAGCGTGATTCTAAGGTACTGCATGATGCTTAAAACACAAAAGGAGAAACTGGGTTAGAAGCAGGCTTGGGGAAAACCTGAGAGTAGAATGACTTATCTGAAGACCAGTGAGGTAGGCAGATTTTGGATTCAGAAAGTTCTAGGTTTGAATAACAAATAAAGCATTTTAGAGCTGTGTAGTTCTTCTCAAATACCCTCTACTTACAAGTTGTTGCAAAGGCTTAGAGCCTATACATTTTAAGTACTTATCAAGATGCCTGACACTTTTTTGGCTCTGAGCAGATGATATCTCCTCTTAGCCATTATTTCCCATTGCCTCTTTTGTGGATGCAGGATGTCTGTAGCATAGAAAAACAGGACTACTTGGGAGAGGCTGCACTGGGGAAGATCAAACTAGCCTGAATGAGAGAAACTTGGCTAAACTAGAAGTAAACTAGAAGTGAGGTCTGCAGCCTTTTACAATTAACCCTCTAGGATGGTGACACACAGCCCAAAGGACAAAAGAGAAAATAAGAGATGGTTTGCAGTGGCTCTACTGGTCAAGAAGTTGCTAAATATTTAGTTTCCTATAGCACCATCGAATTCACTTTTAAACCATCTTCCACCTCCTCATCCTTGTCTAGAGATTTCCAGCTGTCTTTCCAGAGTCCAGTGTCCCTGGCCCTGTCCAAATCTATTCTCAGCACCTCATTTTCCACTTCTCTGCTTTTTTCTTACCTGTATAAAAACCATGATAACCAATAACGATGTTTATGGTTCTCATTTTAGCTATGAAGGCCGATTATGTAGCCGAATGTTCTTACATTATATAAGAGGAAATTGTTAACCCAAATGAATGTGTAATTGGTGGGGACATAAGCTTTCAATTGAGGCACCTAATAGAGTTTTCAGAAGAGAAGAAGTTAGCAGGGGAAGGATGTCGGAAGTGAAGTTTCTACACCTCTCATCAAAACCCACCCTGGAACAGTCCACCAGGGGGCAGAGTGTCTCTGATTTGTTTAGCAATCTGAGGGCGCTCACAACATTTAGGATCTCTAAATCCCTCTTCCTGGACGTTTTTGCAACAACTGTTAACTCCTGTAGGCTCAGTTAAAACAAAGATCCATGAGCCAAGGGAGAGGGGGTTTATCATTGATTTAAAATAGCAGATTTTTCAGGACTTGCAAATTCAGCCAGAGGAACCCTAAAGCAAACCTAAAGTTTTTCTTTCCATATGCAAACTCAGTTACTTTCTTATTCAGCTCTTGTCCTGAAATAATGCTAAAATCTTAGTATTTAAAAACATCCTGATCATGATCCTTTATTAATGTGGCACTGAGTGAAATGAGAGGTTAGAAGACAAAGCATTTATTTCAAAATAAAGGGAACTAATTATTTACTGAAGCATTTTTCACCATTAGTTTTCTCATCATCGTGTTTTTCTTTTCAAAAAAAATTTTTATTGGTTTGAGGTTGATAATATCCATAGTTCAAAGGTAGAAACATCTGCCGTTCATCACTGAAAGAGGTGACTGCTTTTTTGGTACAGAACTAAGGTATACTTATATGTCAGTTTTCCCCAGAAGACAGACCTTAGAGTCTTGTGTGATTTTGACATTTATTTTTTAAAAATATGCATATAGAAATGTGAGTACAATTTTATGTATCAAAAAAAATAAATTTCTCTATCAGAAAATGGATCACATAAAAAGAGGAAACAAATTAGGTTATATAATTGCCATTTTTCCATAGAATAACTGTTACCCTCTAGCATTTTCATTGTCGCCAGTGAGTAGTTTTCTTTGTGCCATTTCATACATCTGTCACTTAAATCAGACTTTCAAAATGAGCATTTACATTTTAGGATTATACTAGGATTTTCAGTGCTTCCTGAGAGAGAGATAGTCCCTGGAATTGGGCTAGCTGACAGAGTGACTTAACACTATTCCAAGTATAATTTGTAAAGGAAAATGCCTATTTCTTTTGACTTATTTGTACACATCTCAAAAGATCAGAGAAATCCTTTTCAAAACTACTAACTGAAAATCCATACAAGAATGGTCTTATAATATTTCCTGTACCAAAAGTGAACAGATGGTGATGAAGAGATCCATTTATGGTAAATGCTTTAAAAATCTACACATGGCTTGCTTAAATGATGCAGGAATGGATGACTCACATCCTCCCTGACTGTGTGGTACCATTCCACCCATTGGCCTTTGACTGGTCATCCTATGTTGGGATAACCAGATTTCAGGATATCTTGTGCTCACAAGTATAGTGACCATATCTGGTGATAGTTCAGCAGTGATAGAGCAGTCTACAAAGATAAGTTACTTGTCTGAGAGCTGTGCCCAGAGTACTTTTGTAAATACTCTTGCTTGTCTCTTCTAAGCCCAGTTGGTGATAGTGTGTGTAGACATGCAGCTCCTCCTGTGATTCATAGATCCATTTTTGCTCATTGATAATCTCAAGTGTTCAGCACTGAGCTGATCTACTTTAGTGGAGAAGCAGTTTTATAGCTCCTTATCTTTCCTTCTTGGTCTTGCCTAGCCTTGAGTCCACTCTTTTGTCTTGCTCCTCTAAGTTTTCCCACAGAGTTTGATGTTGGGACAATCACACAGTGAGAAGTTTGGAACCAGCTGGCATGAAGGCCCCCAACACACTGGAGGGTATAACATGCAGGAGAAATTCTTCGAAGTCAGAAAGATCTGACTTTAAATCTATGATTACTCTAAAATATAACAACACACACCTCCATGTTTGCAGGTAAAAATAAAATGAGATAATGCAATTGTTTTCAAGTTCGGTTGCACATGTGATTTATCAGGGAAGCTTTAAAAAAACCTTTGCCCAAACCCTGTCTCAGACTAATTAAATTATATTATCTGGAGTAGGACCTAATATTCTTCTTTTAAAACTTCTTTGCAGGTAATTTTAATGTGTGCCCAAGGTGAAATCCACTGAAATATGTATGAAAAGCTTTTACTCTAATAGCACACATAGGATCTGTGGGTGTGAAGGGAGTCCTTGAATGAAATGGGAATTCAAGTGGTTTTAGTTTTTTATGATGGCACTTCTAGAAATTTATGGTGGACATATGAATTGACTTGGGAGTTGGTTAAAATGCAGATTCTGATTCAGTACATCTTTAGTGGTGCCAGAGATTCTGCATTCCTAATAGGCTCTCAGGAGGTGCTGATGATGCTGGTCCAGGATCACACTTTGAGAAATAAGAATCTATAGGAAAACATAGCTACAGAGCATTGCCCATTTCTTAAGGTGATACATACATATATGTATACTTATTTAATTAAATAGGAAATGTCCGATTTTGAATCAAAAGTGTAGTTTATTATATCTCAAACCAGAAGCAGTATGATTAATCAAAGTATGTGCGTAAGGTATCGACACAGTTTTGCCATCTTAATGGTAGCTTGTTTATACCAGCAGTGAGGAAGCCTGGAGAGCAAGTGGTGATGAAATCACGAAAGGCGTTTTCCAAGGTTTGTTGAGAATTGAATATTTTTCCTTGTAAGAGGATTGGCCCATCTCTATTGACTGATCTCAGCTGCTTAATTGCAAGCACCCTAATCATTTCATCCAATTGGTTGCAGTAGACATTTGCTGTAATCAATTGGCCAGGTTTCATGAAGCTGTAGTGGATAATACCGACACTGGACCACCAAACAGACACCATTAGCTTTTTTGGATGAATATTTGATTATGGACTGTATTTCTGCACTACATCTTTATCCAATCGTTGTACCAAATGCTTACCATTGTCAAAAGGAATACATTTTCCATCGCATATAACAGTACAGAACAGTGTGGAAATGATTAGCCTTTATGTTGTGACAGAAAAGAAAGGCAACTTCTGACGTTCATTTAATTCATTCAGAACCCATCTATCCAGCTTATTTACCTTGCCAATTTATTTCAAATGGTCCAGTATTGTTGGAATAGTAATGTCAAACCTTGCTGCTAATTCATACATAGGTTGAGATGGATTCGCTTCCACTACAGTTTTCAACTCATCATTAACTACCTTGGTCTTAGGTTACCCATGTGGCTCATTTTCAAGATTCAAATCACCAGAACAGAAAACTTCTCAAACCATCCATATATTGTGTTCATTGGCCACATTATTCCCAAACACTTCATTGATAATTTGAACTGTCTGCACTGCATTGGTTCCATGACAGAACTCATATTAGAACATAACACAAATTTTTGACTTATCCACAGTTTGACAAAAATTGCTCTAAAAAAATGTGAAAGATAATCACAAGCCAAAACGTGCCTTTGAGAAACTGAGGATGTACCTTCACAATAAAAATAAAACAAGAAGTGCCAAAGTGAAATGTCAAAAATATCAACTGTCAAACTTAGTTCTTAATGAAATCGGACATTTCATATTTAATAACCTACTGCATATCAACAAAAACAACACATAACTTGCAGATCAGAAAATTGTGCTTTTTAATGTACAATGGGTTGTGTTTTATTGGCTTGTTTACATGGTATTCATACCTCAGCTTTAGCAGCTGTTAAATGTTTCTCCTTAAATGCTTCCTCCCAGATGCTTTAAATTTTCAATCTACCCTAAAACAAACAGCTCACTTCTGGATCTTAATTAGCAAAGCATGACCATCAGATTCAGTTCTTTGTTTTTTCCAAGGGCTTTGCCTTTTATAAAACAAAGAAATTAATTTAAAAATGCAAAACAAATTATAAAACAAGTAAAACAAAGAAATAACAATTGTCAACATATGGCAAAAAGCAAAACTTCCTGTGTGATCTATTTCACTTAGTAAGCCCACTGGGATTTCTTATGTTAACAGACAGGAACACATACCTACAAACACATACATAATTACATATTGTATAGATATTTATATTTTATTTAAAAAAGCAACTATTTAATCAAAGATGAAAAGAATGTGCTTTTCATCTATTTTATTCTTATCGTATTTAGAGATGTAATACCTAAGCAGTGATCCAGCAACTTTTTGATTTCGCAGAAAGCCTCTCCCCATTTTCTATTCTCCAAAACTTTTATGAGTATTTTTCACTGAAAGTAATTTAAATTGCTAATGGGGCATCTTTGTCTGTTGGTTGACACCTACCCATAATACCAGAGACATTTTTGAGTTTCTGGAGCCAAGGATGGGAATAAGAATCAAAGAATCTTACTTCAGAAAGGATCCTTTATTTAATTTTTTTACTTTTGTTTGAAGTTAAATAAATAGTATCAGTATCCAAGTAAGTCTTTATTCTACATTACAAAACAAAGTTTAAAGTCTTTCATCTCCTCCATGTACAATTATGATGCTTCGAGTTAAATTCCAGCAAAGACACATTGCTGGAAATTTAGCTGCTTTATTTTCAAAGGAGCAGAGGCTGGGGAGGGAACTAGCATGATTAAGCATTTACTCTGTGCTACATGCTTTAAATAACCACCCACTCCATTTAATCATTGTAATGTTACCATGAGGTAGGTATTCTATCTATTATTCTTATATTATTTTATCATCATCACAAATCAGGTATTACAGCAATTTTATCCAGTTCTTCCAGTTATAGAATTATGACGACAGCGCCAGTTGAATAATTTGTATTCAGACTTGGAAAGGAGATGACATTATTATGTCTGTTTTACTTAGCTGAGAATAGTGTTTTCTAAACTCTATTCTGAAGCATTAAAAGTAGATTAGAACTTTAGGGATGTATTTGTGAGTGCAACATTGTATCTTGGGAACAGGGGTTTCCTCTTGGTCAGCTCCCAAATTTCTGCCCTGCCCTGTCTAACTCCCACCTGGACCAACCAGGGCACATACCATGCTCACTGACCTCTTCCAGGGGAGTTTTTCTACATATGTAGAAAAATGTATATTTAAGCTGCAGGATATGGAAATATTAAATATAGATGCTTTGCTGTGATGAGTAATGTGTGGCAGGAGGTGTTTCCCTTTTATGGAAAGTTACTGAGGGATATATATCTCAAAAACTTGAGTACTTAGGGTATTATGTCTATTTTTACATGGAGTCAAATTTCTGAGTGAAAAGTCAATTCCTAAGTGAAAAGGCAAGTCACACAATGTTTGCAAATGTTATGGTTATTTTTGCATCGTACAGATAAAACTTCTAACTAATGCTTATTTTTTCCTCTTGTTATAGTTGTGTTTTTTATTCGCACAGTCCATTTTTGTCAAGAGCCTCCAATTACTTTCTTCTCCTGTCTCCATCTCCCCCAAAACCCCCTAAAACAGCACCATAAACAACAAAACCAATACATCCCAGGGACAGAAACTTATCAGTATTCATGAAACTGACTTAAAACTGAAATATTTAACTAAATATGAAAGAAAGCTATGCTTTCATTAAGGAAGCAATAATGAGTGTGCAAAGTTGTAGAATCTCCTTTGTTTTGGAGAAAATTCTGCTCAAAATACTTTTTACCCTATGTCTGATTATTATCACTCATTTTTAGGTGAAAGAAAGAAACACATGATACAAAATTTAGCAAATTTGGAATTAGAATCCAATCCCTGGCTGACCTTGGTTAAAATTCCTAATTTGCCACTTGCCAGTCTTGTGACCTTAACCTCACTGAGCATTGGTTTCTTCATCTGTTAATGTGTGGAAAACAGTGCCTTATTCAAAGTTTATTATGAGAATTAAACAAGCTACTGTCTGGCAGTTCTTAGCTCAAATGGTACTTAGAACATAATAGGTGTTTACCAGATATTGACTTCCTTTTGTTCAAGCAAAATAAGCTATTGTCTATCCAAAGATCATGGAACTTGGAGTCAGGAGAGCTGTTTAAAATCCTGGTTTTTTTTATTATTAGCATGTCAGTTGGGAAAAATTATTTAATCTCTGTAAGTCTCAGTTTTCTTACCTCTAAAATGCGATTAATATGATCCATCTGGAAAGATTGTTAAAAGGATTATATTATTATTGCGTAAGTGTAGACACCTGATATGGGTCTTACAGCAAGGCAATTGCTCAGTATACTTTAGCTTTCTTCTCTTTCAACTTCCTCTCCTATCTTTAGGACCAAAGGCCTGATATTTGTATGCCATGCTTCAGTGTTAGTTAAAATGTCATTTATTATTAAAAGTAAGAATTGTAGAACTTTATGAGATTGGAACCAGTTTTATCGATACAGTTTGGAAATTGCTTATATGCTGTGATTCAAGGGATGCTAGAAAAATTACCTGTTTCCTGCCTAATGTCTATTAATTAAAGAGTCATTGTTGTGATTATTTTAAATTACAAATACTTTTTGAGGTTTTGGGACATTACATTAGCCACCACCATTTACACCTTAATGTGAATTAGTTTGTTTATACTATAGATTATTTGAAGCAGAACATTGAAATAATGTGGGTTTTGAATATAAGGGGCTAAGATAGGGCTAATTTTGAGCTATAACTTCTTTCTACGTAGGCAAAAATTAGTACCTTGTCACAACAGTCGTGTGAGGGTTCTAGTGAAAGAGTGAAATTTAAAAAGTTATTGAAGACAAAACTTAGCTCCTTTATAGTTTACTTGAGTAATAGTATGTTTGCATTTTATACTGTTTCTGTAAGATTTTAAAAATATTTTTAGATACCATGAGACTTCAACTCTTCAGGGAGGAAAATTAATTTGAGATGGTAAATATGTTATTACATTAAGCTAGAAAAATAGAACCCAGCAAACATATAAGCTATCCTGCTATGCTTATTAATAATCACTGTGGATTTCTCCACGTTGAAGGTGGCTGTCCACTGTGTACTTCTAGAGGGGAAAAGTCTGGCAGACACGTGGCAATGTGTTTTCCTGGCTTCCTATAGAAGACATTTCAGGTACCACAAATGTGTACCGAGTAGATATTTGTCCACAATAACCCAAAACACTGTCCAGAGGCAATGAAATAATTTTAAAGGTCACTTAGTCTGCGTTTAATCAAGTCTGTTTTCATTTTTGACTGCTTGAGTTAGTGGTATTCATAAAACACAGATATTTGCTATGGCAACTGCTGCAGGCTAACACTGCAGGGTGGATGGACTGGCCAGATTATTTTCATTCCACAAAGAAGATACCCTTGCCTTTATGAAATACGTCTATGACCTATTCTCGATCAAAAGTAGAACAAAAATAAAGGTTTAAACATTCCCTCATATAATATTTTTATTCACTTACTTATTTTAGTTAAGTTGGGTCTTTCCCTCAAAGAACAACAATAAATGTAGTGGTTAATTATAAAGCTAAAGTATAGGTGATAATCCACTCCAAACCCTCCCCCAAGATATTATTTGTTTGTATTAAAATGGATGCATCTCTACATTTTTCTTGTTTCTCTGTGTATTTAATTTTGAAGGTGACAATCTTTCCCTATAGAAAATTATTTAAGCAGCTTGATTAGCATAGACAAGGGTTACACAACCTTGGCACTATCAATATTTTGGTCAGAGAATTCTTTGTGTGGGGGTGTCCTATGCAAGATGTTTAATAGCATCCCAGATCTCTACTCTCTAGATGTTAATAACAACCCCCCTCTCCTCTGGACAACCTAAAATATTTCATGACATTGACATTTTTATGTCTATGTGCATTCATATACTTTTCTTGGACAAGAGTGTTTTTTTTTTTTAATCTGTAGCAAAATATACATAACATAAAATTCGCCTTTTTAGCCATTTATAAGTATAATGGACAAGAGATTTTATTAAATTCTTTATAGGGCCTTTGGTCCAAAAAAAGAAGCATTGTTAATGGAGAGCACCACAATGTAGGGTTATTAAAAAATGTTGTTAAATGCCAAAACATTTGTCTCTTTGTCCAGGACATCCTAAGTTCCACTTCACTTGCTTTCACTCTGAGAAACCCTTTCTGGTTTTCCAGACTGAGATATTTGGTTCTTATCCTCTGCTGTCCTTGCAGTCTTTGTACCATATGCCATGTGGACTGTGATGCTGAAGGCCTACAAATGGATTATCAAGAAAGTTCAATAGTGTCTTAGTAGAGTATGAAGGAGAATTTAGCCTGCAAGTTCTCCTTTTCTAAGCTGTTCTAGTGTTATTTGCCATTGTATTCAAAGGCCTGACACAGTGTTTCATACTTGGTAGGAGATCCATAGTGCTCAGTAAGTGAATGTGTGAATGAACGAATAAATGATAATTTTCAATAAAATATTTTTCAGCTATATGGTTTCCTAAAAGTCTTTTAGTTAAAAGCATACAAGTGAAAGAACAATGAACCTTAAAAGAGAAATTGCCTATCTGCTCCTAATAAGGTAATGCAAGATGCTGAATTATCAAAAAAGACTAAATGATATTACTTATTCACAGAGAAAAGTGCACTTATACATTCTAGAAAGACTTTCAGTGCCAAGGGTCACAATTGAGGGTCATGGTACTTAAGATCCAAGTACCTCTCAGTTAGCAATAGAAAGCAAAGTTAAAAGGACAGTCTCATTTCCTAGGCATTCTGCACAACTGCAGTTTTATTGTCATTAAATATTTTAAATACAAATTTCCATACATTGGTCTCTTATGGGATCATTTTTTTTTTCTCTTGAAATGCCCTCTGCACAGGGTGGTGAGGGAAGATTTTTCTAAAGGGATAAGCTTGTGGTGAACTCAATCAGATGGAAGAAAAGCCTAACGCAGTAAGGAGGGATGCTTGGCAGGTTCTGGGATCCAGAGTGGGAAGGGCAGTGCCCACCAGAAGGAAGGCATTGTTCTGGTTTTTGGCTGTTCTGTGGTTTCCACTGACTCCCTGACACAACGGGAATTTTCATGAAGAAGAGCCTGGTGGGGACCCCAGATGTAGCCGTGTATGTGTTGGGGGAGTTCCCTAGGTCCAGAGGTAGAGGCAGTAAAAATCCTATGGGCATAAGACCTCACTTTGGCCCCCAAAATAGTGGTTTCTTATCCCTCTTCTACTCAATGAAGCCCTTACATCCACAAATTTGGGTGACAAACATAACTACTCTAAGTGTAGTAGGTCTTCCTTTACTCATTTGCAAAATCACTTAAGTAATGTTTCAATTAGAATACAAAAGGATTTTTATTAGGCAAATCTATGTCAACAAAGGTCTAATTTCCATGTAAGGTTAGAATGATTTTTTCAAATAATGTAGGCAAAAACAATAACAACAGCAACAGCAACAACAGCAAAATCATTTGGTAGCCTGAATAATTAATTTATGTTTGCAGTTTGCATTGATTGAATTCACTGGATAAGTGCACATTTCTTTTCTTCTTTCTGCTCTTGTGAACCCACAACATTAAGTCTTTGAACAAATGTTAAATGATGGGAAAATTTTGTTTATTATGTAATTCAACAGCTGGCATTAGAGCTGCTTATTAGGTGATTGCAAAATGCAAAGAAAAGGAAAATTACCATTTTCTTGTGCCGACTGGTACACACAATTGGATCAATTAGTGCTGGCTTTCAATTATGCAGAAATATGAAGTTGCCATGCAAGTACCAAATTGAAAATTTTTTAGGGGAAAACAACAGACAAGGAAAAAAATGGAAAAGATTGTGACAGAATATTAGTTTTATTGTGACAGGATTTATTGCTCCAATATCAAGTTATTTTTTTGGGCTGACTGGAGAGAAGGCAAAACAAGTATAGGAGAAGGAAAGGAAAGAACTAATGGGAAAAGCAGTGGGAAAGGAGCAGCAATATTTCCAATCATTTGTCATTGACACTCCCAAATGAGTGTTGGAGAATTAAATTATCTTGTCATTTCCCTAAGGATTTCAGTCATGAGTAATAAAAGAAGGAACCAAACTCACACCTCTTCTCTGTAAAATCAACTTGCTGTCTAAGCAAATGAAGTTTGTATCATGGCTGGTTCTAATTAAATACCGGATTGCTTCATTACTTCTTGAACTCCTTGTCATGTATATTGGTTCTCACTGAAAACATCAGATGCTGCTGCTGCCTGGAGTCTCTAGTTTTGACTACAGCTTTGTATGATATGCATGCCATTTCTATTACATGGATACCCAAACAAAAATTTTTATTTGTTAAACAGTGAATTTATTTTCGTACCAAGAGACATTTTTCTTCTTTTGGAATTGTGGGTATATAAAAGTCTCAAATGGTCTATTCCAGGAAAAATTCCTACATTTACTCACTGCTTAATGAGGCACCATGCTGATGGTCTTAACTGTGTTAATTCCTTGAACCTTTTCAACAACATGTATGTAGTATTACTATTCTTATTGGCAGTCCCATCTCCAACTGTGCCTCCTTGTGCACCCTATGCCAAGACATATTAAACATCTGGTCCTTCAAATGTTTGTGCCATTTTCTAGCTGCACAGATGTACTTCTTCTAATTTTGTTGGACCTGGGAATGACTACTCATCTTCCATGATGGAGCCCAAATTGCAACTCTTCTGTTTGACCCACCTAGGCAGAATTGGTCACTGATTTCCTTTGCTTTTATAACAACTCATTAAAGCCTCTAATTCCTTTATATCGTAATTCTACTTTTATGTCTATATCTTTAGGTGGATTGAACTCTTTTAAGGATGTGAGCCATCATTGATTCATCTTTGTATCTCCATGGCCTTAGCAGAGGGTCTAGGGGCTGAACCATAAAGATGCTCAATAAGTTTTTACTATATTCTACGTCTTCTTCAAGATGGTTACACTGGTATGTTTATTTCAGCATTATTTATAATAGTAAAGATATGGAATCAACCTAAGTGTCCATCAACCAATGAGTAGATATAGAAAATGTGATGTATTTCTATATATCTACATCTATATGTCTATATCTATATTTCTATCTATACCATAGACTACTACTCAGCCATAAAAAATAATGAAATGATGTCTTACAGCAACTTGGGTGGAATTAGAGGCCATTATCTTAAGTGAAGGAACTCAGGAACAAAAAATCAAATACCACAAATTCTCACTTATAAGTGGGAGCTAAGCTATAGGTATACATGGTCATACAGAATGACATAATGGACACTGACGAGTCAAAAGGGGGGCGGATTGGAGAGGAGTGAGGGATAAAAAAATTACCTATTGGATATGGTGTACATTATTCAGGTGATTGGTACACTAAAAGCCCAGACTTCACCACTATGTGATAATTTTTTACTAAATTGTTAAATGATTGTTGTTAATTTCATAGACTTACTAATACCTCTGCATCAGCATCTAGGGTTATCACAAAGAATGTCAAGTTATTTGTTTCTGTATTATTCCTAATTACAAGTATGCTTAAATATTTTTGTGTATTTCTGAAAAGACGTCTTTTGCTTGTGCACATTTAAGAGGAATTATATCATATACCAAAATAAATAAAAATGCATGTACTTTTTAGATGGACAATTAACCTACACAATGCCTCATTTACACTAGGTTTTGATGCAAATTTATAGATTTATAGTAACTCACATTATTAAAACGAGAGGCAGTGTGATACGCTGGAAGAAGCACAGAATTTGGAATTAAGAGTCATTGGGTTTGAGTCATAAATTTTTCCACTGATAAGACAGGTAATGTTGGGGGAACTCACTTAACTTTTCTTAGCATTCTTTTTCTTATAGAATCCTTTTGAAGTTTAAATAGAAAACTTATTGTTACTACTCTTTCCCTAATACTGGGAATACTGAAGTGAATCAGACTGTCCAATCCTTAACTTCATGGAGCTGAAATCCGTGAGGGGAGGGAGACTCAGACAATAACCATGGAAATATATGTGGTGGTGTTAAGTACTGTGAAGAAAACTGCCAGTGATACAAAGTTGTGTGCTCTTTTAATTAGGAGTGTCAAAGAAGGCCTTTCTGATAAGGGGGCATTTGAGCAGACACCTGAAGGGAGTGAAAGAATGGTCCAAACTTGTATTGAGGAAGAGTGTTCTGGACAGAGGTCAGCTATTATCTTTCTTTGAATAATTTCCTTGAATATTCAGAAGTGTGGATGACGTATCAGTAATGACAATGATCTCAATAGAAGGAAGAGTGGTGCAAAGAGAGATAGGTTCCCAGACTTATTCTCCTTTGTGCAGAGCCTCTGGAGTCTGTTCTCATTAGGTTACTTCCATTGAAATTCAAGACATTTGACTTTCTCTAATAATGGTAGATTGTCAAATTGCTATCACATCTGTGTGTTCCCATGTGTATTTTTTTAATAATTAATTTAGAACTTTTATATTTGTTTTCATTTTCCCTTAAAGCCAGTACCTTTCTCCTATAAATATTGGCTAAACTGATGACTTCGTTATAAACATGTTGAAAGAAGCAATGAAAAAAGTAAATGCATGGACAGATAATATTAAAATGAGCTTTTATACATAAAGCTTATTTATTTTTAATTTTTAATTTAAATTATCATGGGTACATAATAGTTGTATATATTAATAGGGTGCATGCGATATTTTGATACAGGCATAAATGTATATTAATCAAATTAGCATAATTGGGGTATCCCTCACCTCAGACAATTAGCATTACTTTAATGTTAGGAAAATTCCAATTCTACTCTTTTAGTTATTTTAAAGTATACCATAACTTATCATTGATTAGAGTCACTTTGTTGGGCTATTAAATATTGTTCATTATCTCTAACTATCTAACTATATTTCTGTATCCATTAACCATCTCTACTTTATTCCCCCCTTCCCTACTACTCTTCCTAGCCTCTGGTAAGCATCATTCTACTCTCTGTCTCCATGAAATCAATTGTTTTAATATTTAGTTCCGACATATGAGTGAGAATATGTGAGATTTCTCTTTCTGTGCTTGGCTTATTTCACTTAATGTAAAGTTCTCCAGTTCCATCCATGTTGTTGCAAGTAGAAGGAGTTCGTTTTTTATGGCTATATAATACTTCTTTGTGTATCTACCACAATTTCCTTATCCATTCACCTCTTGATGGACACTAGGATGATTTCTCGGCTATTGTAAATAGTGCTTCAATAAACATGGGAGTTCAGATATCTTTTCAATATACTGAATCTTTTTCTTTTGGATATATACCTAGAAGTGGGATTGCTAGGTCATATGGCAGTTCTTGTTGTAGTTTTTTTAGGAACCTCCATACTGTTCTCCATACTGGTTGTACTAATTTACATTCCCACCAACAGCATACGAGGCTTCCCCTTTCTCTACATCCTTGCCAGAATTCCTTATTACCTGTCTTTTTGATAAGAGCCATTTTAACTGGGGTGAGATGTTATCTCACTGTAATTTTTATTTGTATTTCTCTGATAACTAATGCTGTTTAGCATTTTTTTATATACCTTTTGGGCATTGATATGTCTTCTTTTGAGAAATGTCTATTCAGATCATTTGCCAATTTTTTAATCAGAGTATTTGATTATTATTTTTTAGTTGTTATAGTTCCTTGTATATTCTGGTTAATAATCCCTTCTCAGATGGGTAGTTTGCAGATATTTTCTTCCATTCTGTGGGTTGTCTCTTCACTTGGCTAATTGTTTTCTTTGCTGTATGTGGAAGCTTTTTAGCTTGATATGATCCCATTTGTCCAATTTTGCTTTTGTTGCCTATGTTTTAGGGATATTACTCAAGAAGTCCTTGCCTAGACCATTGTCCTGAAGCATTTCCCCAATGTTTTCTTTTAGTAGTTTCATAGTTTCAGGTGTTACATTTCAGCCTTTAATCCATTTTGATTGGATTTTGGTGTATGACAAGAGATAAGGGTCTAGTTTCATTCTTCTACATATGGATGTCCAGTTTTCCCAGCACTATTTATTGAAAAGAGTGTCTTTTTTTCAATGTCTGCTCTTGGTAACTTTGTCAAAGATAAGTTCACTATAGATTTGTGGATTTATTTCTGGGTTTTCTATTCTGTTTCATTGATCTATATGTCTGTTTTTATGCCAGTACCATGCTATTCTGATTAATACAGTACTGTAGTATAATTTGAAGTCAGGTAATGTAATTCCTTCACTTTTGTTCTCACTCGATCTCATCTGATAAATAAAGTTTAGCTACATAGAGAAATGGCTCTTTAAGTTGGCAAAATATGGCAGTTTTGAATGTCGACAACCTCATAGTATCTCTAATATTTTATTGGTCTAAGGTACTAACTTTCACTTTTCTCTGCTCTAGCAGATAAATAAAAAGCAGATATTTCCATTATAGCAGCACTGGCACATTGGAATTTATTGATTTCCATTAGTATCTGGGGGTGCCTGGCATTTAACCTCTACGTGCTGCACTGACAAATTTTGGTTAAATACTGCCTGTGCATTTTTTATTGAGGCCCCTCATTTCCTCTTGACTATTTCAAAAATTCTTTTTAGTTTTTGCATTTGCATTTTCATTGTTCTTTGTTTTCATTTATAGGAAATGTACATATAGCACCACACAATTCTATTTCCCAAGAAACAACAAAGCACAGAAAAACGTATTCTATTCCAGTTTGTGGTGGTTATTTTAAGGATCCCTTTGTTGCTTTCTCTTTCTATAGTCCAAGAGAACAATACTTAGTATATGCTGAAACTGCAGGACTGCAAATCAAACACTGAAAAATTCATTTTGGCACTGGGGTAAAATTGGTGTGAGCTAATTCTGTGTTTTCTGAAAGTCATTTTCAAGACCAGTGTTGAACAGTGGTCAAGGTTTCCTAAGTCAATAGGAAATAAGATAAATAACAATGATAAATTAATTTTTTCATAAAGTAGCACTAAATAAATTTGAATGCCTACCCTAAATCCAAAGATACGTCATTTTAGATTTTTGCTGTTAAATTATTTTTTTATGAGTAGTGAAGATAGTATATGGTCATTATAATGACTTTTATGCCTATAATAATAATTACTTAATTTTTTGAATAAGAAATAGATTAATGTAACTCAAATATATAAAAAGATATTCCTTTCCCCAACTCTCTCCCATATACTATGGTTCCCCTACCCACACACATTCAGGTAACCACTGTTATTAGTATCTGTTTGGAGTTCTTTTGTGCATATATAAGCAAAAGCAAATATAACATTTTCCCCTTCTCCTCTTTTCTCACAAAACAATAGTATAATTCAATTATGCACAATGCTTTTATTAAGCTTTATTTTGAAATAATTACAAATGCACAGGAAGTGTATATGAGGAGGTTCCCTGTATCCTTTGCCCAATTTCCCCAATGGTAACATGTTATATAACTGGAGTACAATATCAAAACCAGGAAATTGACATTGATACATTCTATAAAGTTTATTCAGATTTTACCAGTTTTACACGTATTTGTATAAAATTGGTGAAATCTAAAAACCACCAATCTATTCTCAATATCTAACCTTTTATTTCAGAAGTTTTATATATATCTGGAAAAATATAACATGTAACATTTTGAGATTGGCTTTTTCACTCAGCATAATCCCCTTGAGATTCACACTCCAGTTTGTTGGATGTGTCAATAGTTCATTTTCATTGCTGCATAGTATTCCATAGTATAGATGTGACACAGTTTGTTTAATCATTCACCTATTGAAGGACATTTGAGTTATTTTCAAATTCTGGCTATTACAAATACAGCATATGTAACATTTATGTACAAAGGGTACAATTTCTAGGTCATGTGGTACATGCATGTTTAGGTTTATAAGAAATTGCCATTTCTGCAATGGTAAAGGTTAGCATTTAAGTTAGCAGAATATGACAGTTTTATGAGAAATAACCATTTCCCAAATGGAAATTGCCAAACACTGTTTCCAGAGAGGTTGTCCTGGTCTACATTCCCACCACAGCATAATACTACCAGCATTTGTTATTACCACTCTTTCTTCTAGCTATTTTGATAGCCATGCAGTGACATCTAATTGTGCTCTGAATTTGAAATCATCAAATGACTAGTGATGCTAGCATGTGCTTATTTGTTATTTGTATGTCATCTTTGGTGAAATGTCTGTTCATATCTTTTGGCCATTTAATAATTGGAAATTTTTAATGCTGAATTTTGAAAATTCTATAGATATAAGACATTTATCTGATACATGGTTTGCAAATATTTTCGTCCTGTTTGTAGCTGGTCTTTTTATCCTCTTCATATGAACTTTCACAGAGTAAAAGTGTTTGATTTTGATTAGGCCCATTTTATCAATTGTTTCTTTCATGGATCGTGTCTTTGGTGTCATGTTTAAAAACCCTTCGATTTCTAGGTTTTGAATATTTTCTTCAGATTATTTATTCTAATTTTTTAATAGTTTTATGTTTTATATTTAAATTCACGGCCTAATTTAAGTTAATTTAGTTAAGGTGTGAGTTTAGGTCAGGGTTCAGTGTTTTGTTTTTTTTTTTTTTTGGTCTATGAAAGTCCAAATATTCAAACATTTGTCAAAAAGGCTATCTATCCTTCTTTTATTGAATCACTTGTAGGCCTTTGTAAGAAATAAGTTGGCTGTGCTTCTACAGCATGATTTTTTGTTCTCTATTCTGTTCCATTGATATTTGTGTCAACCCCTCTACCAGTATCACACTGTCTTAATATACTGTAGCTTCATATTAAGGCTTAACATTGAGTAGAGTGATTCTTTCCATTTTACTCTTCTTTATCAAATAGTTTTAGCTATTTTAGGTCCTTTGCCTTTCTGTATAAATTTTAGAATAAGTTTCTTCATGTCTACAAAAAACTTGGGATTTTGAAAGAAATTGCATTAAATCTAGGAATCACTTTGGGAAAGATTACATCTTTACTAAATTGAATCTTTCAATCCATGGACGTGATATGCCTCTAAATTTATTTAGGTTTTCTTTTCTTCCCATCACTAGCATTTTGTAATTTATAGTATATGAATCTTGTACATGTTTTGTTAGAAGTGTAACTAAGTATTCCATATTCATTGGAGCAATTATCATACATAGCCACTTTTTGTTCTTAGTAATATATCATGAAAAACTTAATAAAGTTTATAGAGAGATTCCTCATTTCTTTTTAGAGCTTCATAATATGACATTATGGAAAAGTACCATACTTTAAGTAATGGCCTACCTGGGCTATTTCTAATTTATTGCTATTGTGTGTGTGTGTGTGTGTGTATATATATATATTTGTGGTATATATGTATCTGTATGATACATCCCCAGAAGTGGTATCATTGAATCAAACAGTATTTTATTCATGATTTTGTTACATATTTTAGCATTTCCCGCCACTGAGTTTATACCAGTTTGTACTACCACCAGCAATGTATGAGAGTGACTATTTCCCCACAGCCTCACCAATAAAGTTTGATGTCAAACTTTCTCATAATCTCATCTATTGTAGTTTTAATTAGCATTTATTTTATTATGAGTCAGTTTAAGCAAGTGTTCATTTAAGGACTGTTTGTATTTGTTTACTTTTGGTTGGTGTGATGGTTAATTTTAGTTTTAAATTTGACTGGGTTAAGTGATACACATAAAGCTATATTATTTCTGAGTGTGTCTGTGAGGGTGTTTGAAAGAGATTAGTATCTGAACTAGTCGGCTAAGTAAAGATCTGTCCTTACTAGTGTGGGGGGCATCATCCAGTTCATTGTGAGACCAGATAGAATAAAAAGACAGAGGAAAGGTGAATTTGCTTCCTCTTCTGGAGCTAACACATCCATCTTCTTCTGTCCTCAGACATCAGAACTCCAGGTTCTCAGGCCTTCAGACTCTAGGACTTATACTTGTGGTCCCCAGGTTCTCAGGCCTTTGATCTCAAACTGAGAGTTATATTATCAGCTCCTCTGGTTCTCAGATGTTCAGACTCAGACTGAATTGCATCACATGCTTTCCTGGTTCTTCAGCTTGCAAATGACATATAGTGTAATTTCTTAGCCTTGATAATTGCATGAGCCAATTCTCATAATAACCCCCCCACCTGTCTATATCTTATTGATCTGTTTCTTTGAAAAACCTTAACTAATACAATTGAGGTGGAGGGGTTGCTGGTGCTTCATGTCTTTTACCCATTTTTCTATTGGGTTATTGAGATTTTTCTTGGCAATTTATAGAAATATCACTACATATCAGAGAGTTTAACCTTTTGTCTATACTGGGCATTGTCAATATTTTTACCATGATATCATATGCCCTTTAATTTTGTTTATGGTGTTTTTTGGCATGCTATAACAAGCAATGTCACAATGCATAGTCTTGTACTTAAGGTATTTCACACATGTGCACCATATTTGTAGGATAAATTCCCAGCAATGGGAATTTAAAAAATATATACACATTTGTAACAAAATTCTGAAGACATAACCATCATAAGATGTAATTTTTCTCTAAGTTATTTTTTAACTTAAACCTCTGTAAATAAAAACTCCAACAGGCTTTTTTTTTTTTTTTTTTTATCTAGACAAGCTAAAGTTCATGTGGGGAAAAAAAATAAACAAAATGCAATAGTTTGCAAAGTTCTCCAAAATATAAACAGCCTGGGAAAATAAGTCTGCCATATATGAAAACATATTAAAAGTTCTGTATAATTATGACAAGATGATGCTTACAAAGGAATAGACAGACAAATGAAATGGAATAGAAAGTTCACAAATAGATTCAAGTACATACAGAATTTTTGTATGTGATATAGCTTGCATCTTAAATTTGTAAAGAGCAAATGGACTAGGCTATATTAGGATATTATTTTTTCATATTAGTTTATAAAAACACAAGTTTTATAGCATACTTGTATATAAAATCCAAATTCTATAGCATACTTTTTTATAGCTGGGAAAAATAGGTCCTCATATATTGCTAGTAGGTGTCTAGGTGACTATAATATTTTTCAAAGGCCATTTGAAAATATTTTTTCTTGCTTGAGGGTGTATATTTTTTCACATACTAGACAAAGATTGTGGTTTTGTATCAGTGGTTTTCTCTATAAGTTTACATAATACTCTCATCTCCTACTATATTGGATGCTAATTTATTAGCTTGCTACTATGCATAACAACATATCTAGTGTTTCTTATTCTTTCTCCTCACCCTTTCCTTGATAACCCAATATTATTTATTGAAGTGTTTTTTGAGTACTTACCCCTGTACCTCTGTGTCATAGCTTCTCTTTGACTCTCCAGATGTGCCCTCCACCCTGTTCCACTCTGATGTCTGCCTCAGAGGAAGACCTGTAGAGACTATATCAACAGGGTCCTTGCTACCTGATATCCAGTTAGGTTCAGCAGTAGACCTGAAGGAGGGAGGAAAGCATAGTCAGGACCTCCTGTAGGGTAACCTCACACTGGGTGCTCTTTGATCTTTCAAGGTAGCCTTTACCACAGATATTTCTGGTTACAGCTCCTCATAGTCATATCTACAGGCCCTTGGGGTGAAACAGCTCTGCTGTTAATATCTACAGGTTCTTGCACCTTCCTAAATATTCTCTGTATCATGCCTTCCTTCAATGTCCCTGATTTGAGTGTGTAGTTTGTTTCTTCCTGAATCTCTGAATAATTCAATTCCAAGTATATATATTTAGGTTTGCCATAGCTTATCTATAATTCTGATGTATAAAAGGTCTAAAAACTAAGCTTTTACTTATTTATTTATTTAAGTAAATTTGATACTAACTCAATTGGTGGTAGAACTCTTTATAGTCTCTTTTTCTATGACTCAGTCTAAATAGTCATATGGTTCTTTACAGAAAATAATTAAAAGCTGCTTTTAGCTATCTTTCTGTTATGGAGAATTTTGAATATACACAAAAGTAGAAGAGTATAATAAAGCCACGTGTAGCTATCACTCAGTCCCAATAGTTATCTACTCATGACCAATCTGGTCCCATTCATGCCACCATTCACTTCTTCTAGGGCCCAATCAGGAAACAGAAACGACATAGTAATTTGAACAGGAAAATATTAATATAAAATGTATTAATTATAACAGTGCATTGGAATTATGAGAGACTGGATAGCAAGAAGTAAACAGAACTTTAAAGAATATAGTGATAGTAAATATAAGTACCAGCTAATACCCCTGGGGCTGAGGAAGAGACCTTAGGCTGAGATCCAGACCTTATTGGAGGTCATAGTCTTGCTGGATGGCATAGAAATCACTGTGGTGCTAAGCTGGTAGAACTTGCTGGAAACCTGCTCCATATGGTACTATGGAAAGCCATTCATAGGGAAACATTCTGCTGGAGATACACTGCCATAAAATTTCTGTTACTCTGCTACAAAACATTGAGGTTGTTATTCTTATTGATGTGCATATTGCCCTATCTTGCTATCTGGCATGCCTATCTAGTCTAAGCTTATCTTATACACTTCGTGTTCTAGACATGGACTCATCCATTTCTCCAAGGATCCCTGATTCCTTTTAGTGGGAAATAGTATTTGGAGACCTCAATCTATATTCTAGGAGTGCTCTTTACTGCTGGGTTAGTCTTTGTCTTTAGAGATTTTAGCAGACAGATATGAAAAAAATATATATGGTAAAATACTCATGAGATTAGACTCACACCTTGAACTCAAATTCAAAGCTACAGGGATATGTATTTAACTTCTTCCTCTTTTCTCTGTTCTCCCATGCTGATAAGTCTAGCTGTCAAGAACACTGGGGTTGATAGAATTAGAATATGAAATAATTTCTCATTTGCTTTATCCCATGTTACCATGTGAACTGCTGCAATCTCAGAATAGCAACTATAATGTTGTTACCAACAATATGATTACTAAAGCCATTATTTTGTTGTTGTCTTTAGATACATTCAACTAGCATTTTGAATTCACTTATATTAGTTCCCATACATATGATTGTGCCGCCAACTGAAGAATAAATGTTTATTTCATTTTACTTTAAATTTTAAGACTTTTAAAAGATAATGCTAGGCTTACAGAAAAGTTACAAATACAGTACAGAGAGTTCCAATACACCCTTCATTCCAGCTTGTGCCTATGTTAACATGTTACATAACCGTAGAAAATTTGTCAAAACTAAGAAATTAACCTTGCTCAAATGCTAATAACTGAAGCACAGAATTTACTTAGATTTAACAAATTTTCGCATTAATGTCCTTTTACATTTCCAGGATTCTGTACAGAATCCCACATCACATTGAGTTCTTGTGTCTCCTTAGTTTTCTCCCATCTGTAACATTTCCTCAGTCTTTCCTTATCTTTCATGACCTTGACATTTTCAAAGAACACTGGCCAGTTATTTTATAAAGTGTCCCTCAGTTTGGGTTTGTCTAATGTCTTCTAATGCTTAGATTAAGATTACACATTTTTGGAAAGGATGGCAAGGAGGAGATGTGATCATGTGCCTTTTTCTCAATGCACTATATCAGAGGGTAAGTTATGTCAGTATGTACTACTGGCAATGTTAACATTGATCATTTGGCTAAAGTGGTGACTTCTAATACTCTCTATCATAGAGTTACTACTTTTTCCTTTGTAATTACTAAATATTTGGAGTAAGATAACCAAGATTATGCAGATACCCTATTTCTGCTTAAACTTTATCCAACTAATTCTAGTATCTATTAGTGAAGCTTGCCTGTGGCATTTACTACTGTAGTGTTTTTATGATGATTTTCTATTTCTCCTTTTCTTTATTTCTTTTTTCCTTTATTTTCCTCTTCCTTCCTTTTTCTAATTTTTAAATATTTGTGTCTTTTTTATTTCTTAAGAGCTTTATTGAGGTATATTAATAATTGATATGCAAAGAACTACACATATTCAATGTATACAATTTGATGAGTTTGGACATATATATATATACACACACACACACACACACACGTGATACAAACACCACAATCAAGGTAATAAGCACATTCAATACCTTTCCAAATTTTCTTGTCTTCTCTTGTTTTTGTTTGTTTGTTTGTGGTAAGGACACTTAACATTAGATCTACTCTCTTAGCAATCTTTCTAAATTTATTAATGGGAAATCTATGATGAAGAAATATTACTTCTCTATTTATTTGTTAACTAATTTATTTATACAATTATAGAATCATATTATTTATTTTATTTTTTGGATTATAAAACAGCTATTGTTTACTTTTTTTGCTCAAGTTGTTCCAACTTTGGCCACCTAGGGCTCTTTTACACTCATTCCTGTGCCTTTCAAATATTTCCCATTTTTTTTTTTATCATTTCTTACTTTCTGGCGTCATGAGAAGCTCCTGGCTGTCAACCTCATCTTTAATATATTCTCTGACCCAGCCCTGGAATCAACGACTTTTTTAAGAAGCTCTAGCTTATTTTAGTGGAAAATGGTATTAGAACCCAAGATCTGGGTATGAGGTGTGCTCATTGCTACTATGGTGTCATAGAGCTAGGAAATATACGTGTGCATACTTAACTTATACATACATATATCTGTATTTCTTTTTTAATTTTGATTTTTAATTATTATGGGTACATAATAGCTGTATATTTTAAATATTTAATATTTATAGGGTACATGTGATGTTTTGATATAGGCATACAATGTGAATTGATCAAATCAGAGTAATTGGGGTATGCACCACCTCAAGAATTTATCATTTTTCTATATTAGGAACATTCCAATTCTGCTCTTTTAGTTATTTTAACATATACATAATTAATTATTGACTATAGTCACTTCACTGTGCTATCGAATATTCATTCTATCTAACTATATTTTTGTACCTAGTAATCATTCCCACTTTATCCCCCGCTCCCCACTATCCTTCCCAGCCTCTGGTAACTATCATTCTACTCTTTGTCATGATGTGATCAATTATTTTAACATTGAGCTCCCACATATGAATGAGAACATGCAAGATTTGTGCTTGGCTTATTTCACTTAACATAATGTTCCCCAGTTCCATTCATGTTGTTGCAAATAACAGGATTCCATTCTTTTTATGGCTGAATAATATTCCATCTTGTATCTGTACCACAATTTCTTTATACATTCACCCATTGATGGACACTTAGGTTGATTCCAAATCTTGGCTATTGTGAATAGTGCTGTAATAAACATATGAGTGTAGATTTTTTTTCATATACTGAATTCCCTTCTTTTGGATATATACCTAGAAGTAGGATTGCTGGATCATATGTTAGTTCTAGTTTTAGTTTTTCGAGGAATCTCCATAGTGTTCTCCATAGTGGTTGTGCTAATTTACATTCCCGCCAACATTGTACAAGAGTCCTCCTTTCTTCACATCCTCGCCAGCATTCATTATTGCCTGTCTTTTTGATGAAAGCCATTTTAACAGAGGTGAGATGTTATCTCATTATAGTTTTGATTTCTGTTTCTCTTATAACTAGTGATGTTGAGTATTTTTTATATATACATTGGCCATTTGTATGTCTTCTTTTGAGAATTGTCTATTCAGGTCTTTTGCCCATTTTTAATTGGATTATTTGATTTTTTCCTTTTAAGTTGTTGGGGATCCTTATATATTCTAGCTATTAATCTCTTGTTATATTTATTTCTGTATCTATTTATTAGAAAGCATATTTTAAAAATTATTCTATATTAATACTTCTGACTTCAATCCAGCAACACCAAATTCATTTTAGCCTCTTCTTTTCCTTATTTGTAACTTCTTTCTTCGTCAGTGAGAATCCTTTCATTATCTACAAAATATTTACTTATTTGTTTAACCCTAGTAGACACAGAAAGTAGTTTCAGGATTGATATTCCATATCCCTTCTTATATGCCTGCCCTGTCCCTGATCTTAGAATAAAGAATTTAGGCTTTATTATAAATGATTTTTGTGAATTCTCCTGTTTCTTCCCATATTTCTTTTTATCTATGGCCTCTTCAAATTGTATTTTCCTGGGCCACACTTTGTAGTGTTAAAGGGGAGTGATAGGCTAGAGAAGTTTTCAAGGCTTTACACTGCAAAGATTCTATTCTTTAGTTGTCCTAGAGACTACCATTTCCTGCCCATATGGCTCTGGCTGAACTATGTGATTTTTATGCAGCCCCAGTTTTTGTTCCTCTGAACTAAGTATGGAGAAAGGCCTTTGTCAACAGCACTGCTAACCTCAGTCCCTGTATCAGTTGGAAGTAGGCAATGCAGTTTTTCTAATTCACGGTGAGTCTCTCACCTACACTAAGCAAACTTTTGCTGATATTTTCTGAGTTTTATTGATACTTGATCCTCTTATATCTTTCCATTCTTCTACTTTTCACTTTCTACTGAATGTCAGCAATTCTATTTAATTTGGAATCTGCAGATCATATGAGATTACATTTATCTCTTTGGCAGAAAATAAAGTTTGTTTTTGTCTCTGTTTTTGTCTCTGCTTTTCAATAATTTTTCAGCATAAGAAGAGAAAAAAGGCCAGCTCATTTGATTTTAATGTCCACACTTTGCAAGGGAGAGTTTGGTAATCCTATATTGCTGTTTCTGTCTCTCTCCCTCTCTCTCTTTTTTTTGAAACTTCAGTGCTACAGATTTGAACAATGGAAAAACATTAGTATTGGTGAAAAAACTCAAATTTTAGAGCTAGAGAAATCTGAAGCAAATTCTTGATTTACTACTTACTGTTTGTGCAACTTACTGTTTTGGGGAACTTATTATTGAGCCACAGTTTCCCTTAGGTGTAAAATATGGACCGTAATAACAATTTCAGAGGGTTGTTGCAAAGATTACGTGATGAAGGCTTTGCCCAGTGTTTGGCCTTCTCAGATGTTTAATATTTATTTGTGTGCTCCCTGCTGCCAAGGACCCTACTGAATTTTTTAGTAGATACTTGAATATCATCTGGAAGCCTTTTTTTAAAAAACTAAGTCTATCTAAATAATAAATTTTAGTCTCTTAAACAATAGCACCCCTTGGATTAGGGGAGACCAATTTTGCAAAACATCATTACTAAGTAAATTGTTATAGTTTTAAGGAAAAAAACACACTGATTTGTAAGGGAAACATATGCATGAACCAAAAGTTATTCCTGTATCAATAAGCACTTCAAAATGCAAATTTATAAGACAAAAATAAACAGAGATTGTCTAGTTGCCTTTCATGAACATTATTGGGATTGGATTATCATCACCTGAGAGTTCTATAAACACCATGTTGTCAGGTAGATAATCACTATTATCTTCCCTTCTTTTATATGTGAAAAATACAAATCATCTCCACAGATCACTGAGAACATTTTCTGGTGCTTCTGGTTGATTATAACTATACTTACTGCATTTACATAGTGTTCAGTCACTTAAACTAAGCATAATGTATAGATTTTCTTTCTGACAGTTTATTTTATGAAACTATAGTTTTCATATTTCAAGGAAGGAAGAAAATGAAATGAATGAGACAAAAAACAAGAATGGTAGAAAGGAAGGATGGTTAAAAATAATGTCAGCAGGTTCTTGGAATGTGACACAGAAAATGTCTCATTTCCCTCTCTACCATTCACACATTCAACATTGAAAAGTAGCATAGCTATAAAAAAGGAAAACAGAAGTTTATTTTTTTCCATTTTTGATATATTAAATATTAAATTATTTTATGTGTGTGTGTGTGTTCCTGTTTTCCTTGTGCTCTAAATACATGTATTATCTGCCTACTGGTAATCCAGTACAGGGTAAAGCAAATATTTTTGTTTGTTTTTAGGATACAAAGGGATATTCTATGTCTTACTTATATAAGGGCATGTGAAAGACAATGTGGTTTTCTGAAGTAACTCTGGGCAGTTTCTCAAAAATAAATGGAAAAAAGTAAAGTAATGCAGCTATAATACTTTATTAAACTATTCATTAAACAGGAAACAACTCATGTTCATATTATATGTTGTATAATTTTACTTTACTGTGTCTTAAAAAATACATGAATCAATATTTCTCCTACAAAATTATAACACCTATCTATGTAGAAACCATAAATTAAATATCAAAACATGAAAATACGAGAACCTTGATGTTATAGAGGTTAAGTAAATAGATTTGAGATATGAATCATTATTACAATAATAATTTGGTAATTAATATTACATTTTCCAAGATGTTTTATGAAGCTATTACTTTCCTTTTGTAATCAGCTCATTTATGATGTAGAAAAAAATTGTAATTAAAGTGTAACTATCTTGAATATAAAGCCTCCATTAAATGGTAATTCCAGAAAAAAAAATTTAATGATTCTAATTGAAAATGGAATATAAACATAAGTTAAATTCAATTATAAACATAATTAAAAACATAAGTTAAATTCAATTTATAAGTTTATTTTCTAAAATTAATATTTGAAACTGAATGATATGTTTTAAACTGTAAATCTTTAAAGTACCTCTTGCTTTTCTGAAAAAAATATACTTTTTTTGGAACAATGTTGAATAAATAAATAGGGAATTTTATCTCAACAAACCAGCAGCAGCTCAATAAAGAGAGAAAAAATATAAAACCTAAAACAACAGAAAACTAAACTCCAAAGTATCTCTGATATTTCATAAAAATTTGGTGAGTTATTAAGATTCTTATGTTATATCATTTTAACTGAAATTATCTGTGGTGCATATTATAATCATGACTACCATGGTATGGTTTTGAACTCTCACTCTTACTAGTAAGATCTTGTAATAGCAATTTAGACCTTGAAGAAACATCATGGGTCATTGAGTCCCTCTCTCCTTACCCATATGAGGAAACCAAGATCCCAAGAGAATAAGTGATTTAACCTGAATGCTCCAGCCATTAGTACTGTAGTTTCTCTGTTGGAGTACTCATAATTACTCACCATTGATAGAGTCCTTCCTTCTTGCCTAAACCAAATGGGATGGAAGCTGCCATCTTCCTTAGGGCCATAGCTGATGAGTCAGCATATTTTTTATTACCACCTTTTGGTCTTTTCATGGCAATACTGGTGTATTTCCACCTTTCTTACATTGAGTAAAAAAGAGGAAAAGTTATATCTATTTTAAAAATTCCATTTATTTTTTTCCTAGAAGGAAAAAGA
Source organism: Lepilemur ruficaudatus (assembly GCA_963574885.1). Lineage (NCBI taxonomy): Eukaryota > Metazoa > Chordata > Mammalia > Primates > Lepilemuridae > Lepilemur > Lepilemur ruficaudatus. The sequence continues at coordinate 28,208 of CAUYRT010077822.1, read as the reverse complement.
AATCCTATTTTTTCCCATTATTTTGAATTTATGTATTCTGACTAGCATTCTTTACCTTTTTTCCTATGGTCCATTTTCCAATCCTCTAAATATTTTCCTGCTATGCCATATTTCACCTTAGGAACCTGCTGCCTCTTGCTACTTATTCGAATAGTACTTGAATATTTACAATGTCCTTTCACAGTCATCTTGAAACTGCCCTTTATAAAATTAATAAAGGGCTATGGGGTGGGAACTGTGATAGGGGCCATATAGCCAGCCATTGTTCCCTAGTTTGCTTTCCTATCATTGCTTATAGGAAGGATAGTTGTACTACTCAGGAGTCATATAGGTGATGATCATAAAGATTCTTAGCTTTCTGCATTGCTTCCATAGATAACATCACCCTTGTGAAATGTAAGGCTTGCTTTTGAGATATCTTCCAGGCCCTATATTACAATGGAATGACTGACCCACCCAGACCAGTGGCCCATACCAAGGAATGGACTCAACTGATTTTGCAACCCCCACCCAAGAACTGACTCAGCAAAGAAGACAATTGGTACACCCCTGTGAATTCCACCCCAAACCCAGCCAATCAGCAGACCCAATTGCGTAGCTCTTTGCCCACAAAACTTGCTTTAAAAACCCTTTCTCCCAGATTCTTGGAAAGATAGATTTGAGAAATTCCTCCCATCTCTTCTCATGGCCTTTGCGATATTATTAAACTCTTTCTTTGCTATAACTCCTGCTGTCTCAGTATATGGGTTTCCTCTTGAGCAGCAGGCAATGAATCTGGTAAGGTTGTAACAATCTAACTTGATATCTGAAATAACCTTGTGAAGGAGCTGTCACTATATTGTAGGGAAACTTGGCTTACCTGGTTCTATGATTCGGTAGAACTTGATTATAAATCTTGGAGTTGGGACTCCAATACTCATTCAAATTCCTTCCAGCTCACCAGATAGCCTCTTAGAAAAAAACCCCATTTGCTGTGAAACTTATGCTAAGGAAACCACCTGTGTGCCTTAAGCCCTCCAAAAGAATCCACCTGAGGTGGCTTCTCAGCCGTATGCTTCCTAACCTCTAGATCCCATGGGACACTGAGAACTCTCTCATGAAGACAGTAGAGTGAAAATAAAGGAGGATGTAGATACAGAAAAATGTCAGAAAAGAGGAAAGATGAAGAAGCTCATGTAAGATGGATTCAATCTTCTCAGTTGAACAGGACTCAAGGTAATTTGTGTTAAGTTGGAGGATAAGGTAGTGCAAAAGGGCTCAAGAGACTTAAACATGGTTTAGAAGGACAGGCTGAGTGCAATTATTAGAGACTCAGCATACAAACACAACTCTGTCAAATAGTAGTTAAAAACGCAGTGTGGGTCAGTACTGTGTCATCAGAATAGATTTCTTTATCACTTTACAAATGCTGGACAATCTAGTAGTGGAAATAGAATTAAAAAGACATTGGGTTGTACCCTGACCTGGGAGTTGTCATGTGGGAATCGTGGAAGATAAAACCTCTAAGGGATTTTAGAGGTGGTAGGGACATCTTTTGATTTTGGGAGTATCACACAAAGAAAAAAGAAGCAAGGGAGGAAGATAATGAAAACTAAAGAATTTGGTCTGAATTCAAGATTTTGAAGGTATAATTGTTTGGAGTTGTTAAAGGAAAATAACAGGGAGGTTGAAGTGTAATTAAGATAAAAGTCATTGGCGAAGGTAAAAAAAAAATTTGTGAATCCAAGATTTTAAGAGGTTGTTCAGAAATAGAGTTGTGAGTTAAACAAAAACAAAATTAAATATCATCCCCAACACCACCATCACCACCGCCATTACTCATCACCACCACCATCAACAGTAGCAAGAACCCAATCTGTTTGCCACATCTATGAATCACTGAATAAATTAGCAGAGTGTCCTAGAGGTTGAAAGATGAATTAGATAAAGAAGCAAGTGGATTAAATTATATGAATTTCATAAGGAGAAGTTGTTGAATGATGGGAGTAATGATATTCTGGGAGAAATACATTGTCATTAGGTTTCAAATAAGTGAAAGATGTGGAAAGAGTGTTTAAAACAACTGAAGGGTGCTCATGGGATGCAGAAGAGGGCCAGGCAAAAAGCAAATTGGGGGGGAATTGACCTGTAACTGATTAGGCTAGAAATAAGAGAAGGGAGAAAGTAATAATGGTGATAGATTTGGAAGGTGCTTTGGAGAGACATGAAAGCAACAGAGAAGGGGAAAAGTGAAATAAGGCTGCTCATGAGGAGGATCACACAGAACTCTAATAGAAGGTCATTTATCTGGTAATCTGAGTAACAAAAATATTCAAATAATAATTGTTCTGAAAAGACTTTGTATGGTCATTCATTAAAAAAAGAAATCACACCAATGTATTGTTTTAGAAATGAATTGCTGGAGTACTTGAGGCTAAGTGACAGCATGACATAGATACACAGGGTCCTAAAAAGTTGGTTTGTGATGGCAAGTTCACCTAAATCATGGGATATTGAATCCAAGTATGGATTTTAAGAGAAGTAACATCATCATGGTCTGACTGATCACATTTGAGAAATGATGATTCCTAGTTGATATATATTAGCAGGTAAAAAAATGTTTCAAAGCATTAAATTACTATTAGGCAAATATCTATTAGAAAAAATATCTTTATCTGTCTATCTATAAATAGATATTTACCTAGTAGTAATTTAATGCTTTGAAAAATTAAAATTATATATAATTCCTTATTCTATGAGGGATAGAAAAACCAAGACTTAAAATTTGGGAGATGGCAAGGCTACATCAATCACATCAAGTGGTAGAAGTGAAAGGCACTCCAGAAATATTATTAATCTCAAAACAGATCAGATCTTTTTTATTTCAAACAAATGGTCTTTGAAATCAACTTCAAGTTTCTAGTCAAGAGTGTGGATAAGAGAGATTCTACCTTGATAAATTTACCTCCCACTACAAAATGAACAACAGTAATATCCTTTCAGAAGCCATGACTATTTCAGTTCAAGTAACTTCTTATGTAGCATCCTTGAGGATCCATCTAATTTTTTGCAAACAAATGAAGTAGTTAAGGAATAGAGCACAAAACATAGGTAAAGATACACTGTTTCTCTAACCTTCACAGTATTTTACATATGGATATGACTGACTTCATTCTGATTCGTTCCATAGTTTTACTAACAGCATTGTTGTTCCTCCTGCTACCTTGGAAAGACATAGAAAAATCTACAAAAATTTTGTCAGATTTCAATGCAAAGGAAATAATTTAATTGTACTTTTGCAATCTTTAAGTAGGTTGAAGTATTAGGATTCTCCAGAGAAACAGGATTAAATATGTACATCTATGTTTACAAAATATGTCTTTCTATATAAATATATACATATATTATATATACACACAAATAAATACAATAAGAAATTTTCTCACATGATTATGGAGGTTTAGAAGTCCCAAGATTTGCAGTAGACAAGCTAGAAACACAGGCAATCCATGGTGTAAATTTTAGTCCAAGCCTGAAGACTTGAGAACCCAGAGAGTCAATGGTGTATGTTCCAGTCTCAAGGCAGGCGATCAATGGCTTGGCTCAAGCTGTCAGGCAGGCTAAGTACCCTCTTACTCAGTCATTTTGCTCTATTCTGGTCTTCAGTTGATTGAATGAGGCCCACCCTCATTGGAGAGGCCAATCAATTTTACTCAATCTTAGAATTCTCTACTCAAATGCTAATCATCCAGAAACATCCTCAGACACATCCAGAATAATATTTGACTGAATGTTGGACACCTTGTGGCCAGTCAAGTTGACACATAAAATTAACCATCACAGTTACAGAAATCATTATTTTTAATTGCTGTGACAAATTCTGTCTGTAGTTTTGTCTACACGATGACTAGAGGTATGCATGAAAGATATTTAATTCAGATTGAAAATGAATATATTTAAAGAATATCATTTTGAAAAACTTGCTTTAAACTCTACTATTATCCTTTTAATCTTTTTACTTTCTTTGAGATTTTTATATAATAAAAGGAATGTCAAGTTGGATGTGTTTAAACCGAATAATATACCTCTGGATTTTTGTTTCTATCTTTTTTTAAAGACTTCAATAACAATTTATACATTCTGTCTCACTGAGATGTATGCCTGTTAGCAAGTATGGTCTACTGTGCTCTGCTTATATAATGAGCTGTCATTATCTTGGGTGATTTTTATCCATTTATTTTCTTTCTCTGTGTGTGTATATGTATGTGCATGTGTGTTGGTTCACATCTGACTTCCAAATGCAAAATTTCAGAAACATTAGATGAGTAAAATTAGTTATGGTATTGCCCAAATGGAAGATGTTATATAACCTAAGGATTCCTTTATTTCTTCAAGGTGCACACTACCCAGTGAATTATAGTCTACTTTTTCCTAAAGAAGGCAGAATTCTAGACCAGTTTTCTAAGACATTACTTGTATAATTTTAAAAATATATAAAGAGGGAGATATTTCTTTCATATAAACAAGGAATGTCAAATTTTTTGGTCATTAAAAATAATTTACTTGGAACATCTCTCTAAGTTGGGTACATTTAAACAGCATAATATTTTGAGACTCATTAGCATTTCTATTTAGGATTCATTAAGCACAGCATTCCACTGGTTAAAATATGTATGTATACATGTATGCATGTATGCTTTATTTATTGTTTTATATTTGTGGAGGAAATAGACCCAGAGAGAGGAAATAGAATATGATGTACAAAAAAAAAATGACACACACTAGGAAATAACATTTATTTCATTTACCTGAGTAATCAAACAAAAAGAGAAACTGTATATTTCAAACAAAATGAGGGCACCGCCAGGTTTGTAAACTTTGTGGGAAAAAAAAAATCTAAGAAAAATAATTCTGTTGTTCACAATTTTGCACGCATCATGATAAATTGCGATTCTTTTGTTCTCATTGTTGAGGATATATTAGTAAAAGTGGAAACTATAGCAAACTTGAGAATATCTAATAAAAAGCAGTTCTGACTTAACCCTGAGGGTTACCATTTGGGTTGGCAAGACTAGTATTCCCAGATATTTCACATTTTTAGTGGAAGCTGGAGACAAAACTTGGTTTGTGCAATCTATTTTTATACACTGAGAAATAATTCAAAATCTGAAAATGAAAACATTCTCGGCTAAATATAGTCTGCCAAACAAAACATGTCAGCCAGTTTACAAAATTTACATAAGGATATGATGATTCTGGCTTCTAACCCAGTTCCATTACTTCATTGTATCTCCATCCTTAAATAATACCTACTTTTAGGGTAGGATTGAGGATATAACGATGACCAAGAAACATTTATAAAATGCTTATTATATGCCAGGCACTATGTTTAGTACTAAGTACCTTATTGAATTTATTCTTCACAACTACAGAGCTAACACTAACCTTACTTCAGGTGAGAAAATTGAAGATTGGAGGTAAGAAATGTGCCTAAGTTCCTGAAACTAGAAAAGGAACCTGGGTGAAGCACCCAACACAACAATGACAAACTCAGTAGTAGCAATCATTTTGATTACTTCTATCTGAATAATTCTGGTCATGGGGCTATGAAGTGACTTTTCTCAAAGTTGCCCATGTGGTGAGTATTACACAATAGTATCATATTTCTTCCCCTCTAATCTAGATCTTTCCCGCCAGCTTGCCTTGAGTTTTAAAATGTCTTATTCTGAGTTCAGTTATTTCAGTGACTTTTATCAAATGCAATAAGGCATTACTTTTTGTCACCTTCTGTCAGTACCTAATCAATGTGTCAGTAGTGCATGAGGCATTTTTTTTTAAGAAAGAATATGGAAGGAATTCTGAAGTCACACGCTTTTCCAGACATCTTTTCTTTTAAAACAATTTTGTGAGCATATATTGCTTTTCTGAATTTCTAGAATTTCTTACAATTCTTCTAAAATCAGTTTATACATCCAAAAGAACCTCATTAGTCAAACTTCTTTCTTGTACTTTGAAGATTTAAGAGGAAAATATTGCTTTACTCACACACTTCACAAAATGCATTACAAATCTTAAGAGAACCTAGAGAATTTATCTCCAGGGCCTCATAAAGGAACATAACTCCTTTATCAGAGAGTGGTTATCCAAGTTTCAGAGTCCCTCAGTAATAAAATGTCAAGAATCATGATTTTCTTGAAGTTAAATGCCACCTACTTCAGTCTTTTTTTGAGTGTTTTCCCTTAAAAATGTTAAGAAAAGCAGTAACTCCTAAAGCTACTTGTCTTCACAATTGTCTCTTTTCACATTATGCATCATGAGAGATGATTTAACATTTCTTTATTATCAAGGCATAAATAGTAATGTTCACCCAGAGGCCCTGGTCTTTTAACTCAGTTATTCCAGAGGCCAAAGTTGGAAATCAGATTTAATGGAGTGAAAATTGGAACTCTATGCTACATTGTCACAAAATATGTGTGTGAGATTTCATGTCATTCATTTTGCCAATATTTATATAGCAGTTATAGTTGGCTAAATGGTGCCAGGTATTGCAGAATGAGTCCTGAGTGTTCTAAACCCACATTTTTGTCATTGTTGTTAATAGTGCAAGTCATAGTTACCCATAATTATAGGTGTAATTACTTTTCTCAGAACACTTAATTTTTAAAATAAAGAAAAATATTTTTCTGCTGTAAAGCATAATTCACACAAAAATGCAATTGTCTTTTATTTTATAATTTATCATATATATCTTCTAAGAATTATTTGAAAAGACTCACTTTCTATATTGACTCATTTATATACCATTACCATATCTATTTAAGAAAAAAACTGCTTTTGTATAAATAACTATGAATCTTTGAAAACTTTTATTCCTAAAACATTATCAAAGAAAATTATATCTTCCTAAGTACAAATAGGCCAGACTTGTCGGGAATTATACAGACAACTATCACTGAAACTAGAGCCTTAGTTGCCAGTTAGTATTGGATAATAAATATGGCCCCACTTAAATATAAGTCTTATTGGTTGAGTTATTTGGAACACTGTTTTTATGAAACCTAGGACATAGATTTGAATCTCAACAGACCCAGTTAATTTTGTTCAACTGATAATTTGTAGATTTTAATCTCAATTTGGGCTAAATATAAATTATTCTGGCAAATAGGATTGAGTAAAATAATATAGTTGAATTGGTGAAAATCCACCAGTATTTGTGCCTGAGACTCAGAGTTACAGAATCTGAGAATTGTAACAGATTTCAGAAGTCATCTGGTCCAATCTCTCTGGGAATCTCTTCTTTAACACCCTTGGCTAATGTTCTACCAAGGCCTAATTAACTCTTCTATGATGGTGTGATCACTTCTCATGGGAAGCATGTTCACTTACTGAGTTGCTACAGCCATTAGGAACTCTTCCTCATGTTGAACCAAACGATGTCTTCCTAGCATGTCATTACAAGTTCAATTCCTATAGAATTTCCTCCCTTATTTAAATGACTGGCTTTCAAGTGCTAAAAGACAATTAGCCTATTTTCCCATGGATTTATCTTCTTCTCACTCATTCTCTCAACCATTACTTAAATGATATAGTTCAACACCTTTTACGACACAGGTCTCATTTTTCTAAGACACACTAAAGTTTATTACTTTATATCTAAAGAATGAAGCACCAAAAAAGGTTACCATGTTCCACATACGATCTGATCAGCAGAGCATACTGGGACTATCACTTCTTGTTGTCTAACCATAGCTTCTATCATGATATCCTCTTATCATCATACACTTTTATTTGGCAGTTATATCATTTGACTTATTCATATTGTCTGAGGTCGTATCCTTTTGTTAAATGATAAAACATGGTCGGCTGACCATATTTTTCCATGTGTGACCAGGCTGTTGGAAAAATTAAGTTTACTAACAAATTCCTGTGCTTGATACATTTATTGACTTCTTTTCCTTTGCTTTATTTTCCACTTATTTCACATGTGTGTCCTTTATTAAAAGAGGTTAGTTGAGAGTAAAGTAATTTATGAAACATTTATGGCAGTGCTTCAGAGATCAACTCTAAATGGTTAATTCACAAATAAATTCTCTATATCTATAAACTAATTCATTCAAATTATCATTTAATTAATCATTAAGCTCAATTATAATTTCTGAGTGATCATTATGTTCAAGGCCCTGGTACAAAGAAGAAAGAGAAGATTTCTCCTCATAGGTCTTTCTCCAGAGAATTCATAATTAACTGTGAAAAAAAGATATATAAGTGCAAGGTAGTGGTACAATGTGAAGAGTAAAAGCCATCCATCCAATCGTCCATTCATCCATCTATCCATCGATCAGGTATACTTTTAGACCATTAAGGACCTACTGAATAGTTCTTGCTCTCCTTTAATGCATCCTGAGATTCAGTTTGTTAATGTTGATATTTGTTCTAATTTTCCGGTGTGGAGATTATTCTTCTGGATTAAGAAGTTGAAAGCAAAAAGGGGATTGTATAATATTTTCTTCAGCATTTCCAAATGTCTGGAGATTTTCTTATCTTTCTAGTGTGATTCCTTAATGGTCAAAAAACATGCTTTTTCTTCTAAATTTGTGGATATTTGTTTTATGATCTATATAATCTTTCTTGGCTTATGTTCCATGGACATTTGAAAAGAATGTGTATTCTGCTGTTGTTGGGTGGATAGTTTTATAAATGTTGATTAGATCTATTGCCTAATGTTGTTGAGTTTTCCTATATGCTCATTGATTTTCGCTTTAGTTTTTTTATCAATTATTGAGAAAAGGTGTTGAAGTCTTTAAATACAATTCTACATTTGTCTCCTCCTTTCAGTTCTATCAGTTTTTGCTTCATCTTTATATATTTTGCAATTATGTTGTTTGGTGCATACACATTTAGGACTGGTATGTCTTCTTGTCGGACTGACCATTTTATCATTATATAAAGCCCCTTTCTGTCTCTGGTAAATTTTCTTTTTCCAAAGTCCATTTTATCTTATATTAATATAACCACTCCTGCTTTCTTCTGATTCATGTTTACATGATCTAGCTTTTTCCATTCTTTTTCTTTCAATCTACCTATATCATTGCATATGATGTGAATTTCTTATAGACAACATACAGTTTGGTCATTTTAAAAAATATACTCTTCTCATCTCTATCTTTTAATTTGTGCTTTTGAGCCTATTTACTAAGCTATTTATTTCAATTATTGTGCTTGCAGTTCCAACATTTCAATTTGGTTTTTTTATATTTTCTCTTTTTTGAGGAGGTTTTATATATTTTTAAAATTTATTTCAAGCATGTTTGTAATTGCTCATTTAATCATTTGTATTATAGCTGTTCCAAAATCTGTCAGAAAATTCTAACATCTTTGCCATCTTGGTATTGGCTTTTTTTATTTTAAAATTTATTTATTTTCATTGCAAAAGTATTTATTTATTTTTTTTAATTGAGATATAAAGATTTTATATATTTATGGTGTACGACATAGAATGTTTTGATATATGTATACATTGTGTAATGGCTAAATCCAGATGATTAATATATGTATTACCTCACATACTTATCATTTTTTTATGGTGAGAACACTTAAAGTCTACTTTCTTAGCAATTTTTAAGTATACCTATGCATTGTTATTAACTATAGATACTATGCCGTATAATAGATTTCTTGAACTCATTCCTCATATATAATTGAATTTTTGTATTCTTTGACCAATATCTTTCCATTTCCCCCCACCCCACACACTTCCACTCTTTGTAACCACCATTCTATTCTCTGCTTCTATGAATTCCATTTTCTTAGATTTTACGTGTAAGATTATTCAGTATTGTTTCTCTGCACCTGGCTTTTTTCACATAGAATAATGTCCTTCAGGTTCATCCATGTTGTTGCAAACAATAAAATGTGACAGGATTTTATTTTTGGAGCTGAATAATATTTCCTTGTATGCGTATGACACATTTTGTTTATCCATTTGTCTTAGTACATTCAAGCTGCTATAACAAAACTCCTTATATTAGGTAATTTATAAACAACCCAAATCTATTGCTTACAGTTCTGGAGGCTGTGAAATCTAAGATCAAATCACCAACAGATCTGGAGTCTAGTGAGGTTCTTTTCCTCATAGATGGTGCCTTGTTGGTGTGTCCTCACATAGTGGAAGGACAAGCAAGCCCCCTTTGATCTTGTCTATAAGGGAACTAATTCCATTAATGAGGGCAAAACGCTCACAACTTAATCACTTCCTTAAAGGCCTCACCTCTTAAAACTATCACATTGGGTATCAGGTTATAACATATGAATTTTGAGAGGACACCAACATTCATACCGTAGCACTCCTCCCTTGCCTCCTCAAATCCTTCTTCTTGTCACATGCGAAACACATTCATTTCCTACATTCTAATGGCCCCCAAACTCTTAACTTGTCCCACCATCAACTCAAAAGTCTAAAGTCCAGAGTCTCATCCAAACATAATCTAAGTCAGATGTGGGCGAGATTCAAAGTATGATTTATCCTGAGGCAAATTCCTTTCTAACTGTGAGCCTGTGAAATCAAACCAGTTATGTGCTTCCACATTACAATGGTGGGAGATGCACAGCACAGTGGCCCTGCCCCTACAGCTTTGCTGGTTGCAGCCAAGCTCCAGCTCTCAGGGAGTTCCACGCTTGTTCTCCCAGGCTGGAGTTGCATGCCTGAGTGAAACTGAAGTTTGAAATGACACCATCAGTCAAATCTTAGCACCATTTATCCATTGATTGATGGACACTTAGATTGATTCCATGTTTTGGTTATTATGAATAATGCTGCAATGAATATAGGAATACAGACATTACTTCAACATATTTATTTCATTGTATTTGGATGTGTACTCAACAGTGAGATTGCTGGATCATATGGTAGTTCTATTTTTAGTTTTTTGAGAAACCTTTATGCTAATTTCTGTAATGGCTATCCTAATGTACGTTCCTACCATTGGTATACTAGAGTCCCCTTTTCTCTACACAATAGCCTGTTCTAATAGGTGTGAAATGATATTTCACTGTGGTTTTAATTTACATTTCCCTGATGATTAGTGATGTTGAACATTTTTTCATATACCTGTTGGCTATTTGTATGGATTCTTTTTTTTTGAAATGAACTTTTTTTTTCCTCTTTGGGTGTAAGAGAGCAAGAATTACAGTGGTCGAGAGCATGGTCTGTGCAGCCTGAATGACTAGTGGTGTTTGTATTTACAGCTATGCACATTTTTTTCTTGTTAATCTCTGTGTTTTTAAATGATACATAATAATTGTACATATTTATGGAGCACATCGCTTCTCGGCCTTTTGGCTAAGATCAAGTGTAGTATTTATGGAGCACAAATGATATTTTAATACATGAATACCAAGTGTAATGATCAAATGGGGTAATTAGGATATACATCAGCTCAAACATTTGTTATTTCTTAGTTTTGTGAATATTTCAAATTCTCTCTTTCAGTTATTTGGAAATTTATAATAAATTATTGTTAATTATAGTCACCCTACTTTTGAGAAATGTCTATTCAGGTTCTTTGCCCATTTTTAAATTATGTGTCTTATTTTCTTATCATTGGGTTGTTGAGATTTTTAATATATTTTTAAATAATTCCATATCAAATGTATGTTTTGCAAACAATTTCTCCCATTACATATGTTGTCTTTTCATTCTGTTGATTGTTTCCTTTGCTGTGCAGAAGCTTTTTAGTTTGATGTAATCCCATTTGTCTATTTTTTTATTTTGCTATCTGTGCTTTTGGGGTCATATCAAAAAAGTCATTGGCAAGAGCAATGTCACAGAGCTTTCTGCCTCTGTTTTCTTCCAGTAGTTTTACAGTTTCAGTTCTTACATTTAAGTCTTTCCTCCATTTTAAGTTGATTTTGTATATGGTATAAAAGAAGGGTCCAATTTCATTATTCTGCATATGTATATCCAGTTCTCCCAGTACCATTTATTGAGGAGACTGCCTTTTCTCCATTGTACATTCTTGGCAGTGGTACTGGCATCCTTTGGTTGTCTTCTAAAATTTAGTTTGAGATCTTCCTAGTTTCCAGTATGATGAGTAATTTATTTTATTGAACTTTGGAAAATTTTATAAGACACTTGATCTTGTTTAAAACATTTGTTTTAGCTTTCACTGATACCACTACAGTGGGGGAGGGAGGCACCATCTCATTACTAGCAGGTAGAGATAGAAGTCTTGGTTCCTAGTGGCCTCAATTGACATCCAACAATAAGAAGGTGCTCCTCCTTATTTCCAGGTGGAAATGGGATTTCTGGCTTAACAAGTGCTTTCTTTTGACACTGTGGTGGAGGTCTTGTTAACTCTGGGTGATGTTGCAAGTCATTACTTTCCACTAGGCCTCCTCTGACACTAATCCAGCAGAGAGTAGTGTGAGATGATCTTGCAAATTCAGGCTTTCCATTGATGTTGGTGGGGGAGGTGTGAGAGGGTGATATGATATACTGGCCAGCAGTGACAAAAGTTCTAGCTCCCTTCTTTGCCTTCTTTATATCACTCCGTAGTGGATTTGTAGTACCTCTTCACAACTTCACTAGGTTGGAAATCTTGATTTCCCACTAAGCCTTTGCTGGTATGTGGGTGGGGTCACAGTTTTTTCTATGGTAGTTTGCTGAAGCAGAATGTGTATAATTTAAAAATTTTCTCTCTTTGAGCCCACCCAGGGATGCCAAAAAAAAAAAACCCACAAAAAAACCCCAAAAAACCACAAACAAACAAAAAAATTTTCTCTCATTGGGCTAGTCCTTTCCTGGTCCTTTGACTGAAGCTTTTTGTTGTGGCTTTTTTTGTTTGCCTAATTGTTTGCATTTGTTGACTTTTTGACATAGCTAGGTTGCAAGTTTTCTCAGCTCAAGTTTGTGATATGTGAGGCAAATATCAAACCCAGAAGACTCACCACCATATTGTTCTCAAATCCTAAGGTACCTACCAAGTCTGCCTTCTTCTCTTCACCTTTTATAACCTTCTTATGTTTGTTTTATATATACTTCCCAAAGTTTTTAGTTGTACTTGATAGGAGGAACAGGGAAAAATAATCCACTCTGTCTTCTCAGAAGTGGCAATTCTGGTAGTAGTTTCCAGTGCAATATTGATTTTCTCCTTCTCATTAGTACAATCCCATTTTTGTTTGGGGAAGTAATATGACAAGTTATTATAGAAATACTTACCTTTCTAGATTCCCTTTCCTTTTAAGGTGGTCATGTGGTCAAGTTTTCACCTATGATAAAATAGCCAAAGTCTACTGGGTAAGATTTCTATAAAAGATATTATGCTAATTAAAACAGACAGATGGATAGGCATGTTCCTTTTCTCTTTACCTTTGCCCCTTTTTTTCTGCCTAAAATGGAACATGATGTCTGGAGGTAGAACAGCCATATTGTGCCCAAGAAAACAAAAGCCACCCACTAAGATTAGTGGAGCAGGGAGTTGAAAGAAGCCTGTATCCTTCATCAATTCCTTAAGTAGCTGCACCAGCCTCAAGCTTCCTACCTAAGGAGAGTTTATTATGTAAAAAGAAAACAAAACAAAACAAAATGCATTGTTTTAAGCTATGCTAGCTTTATGCTAGTTGACTTTCTGTTGTGCTCACTAAACAGATCCTAACAGCTATGTACTTTGCTTTCTTCTATCAAATTTGGAATCAAGCTTTTATTTAACCATCAAAATTTCAGCTCAAGGCCACTTCCACTAGGATGGTTCTCATGTTCCTACCATAAAAGAGCAGTCTGTCCAACTTCCCTAGCAGCAAGTGTCACCCACATTCATGACTTATCCCAATGCAGTGTTTAATTTACAATTCTGCTTTTTTCACTAGCCAACTTCTTGAGGTCAGGCATTACACTTACTATCAGGCCCCATGCCTGATACTTCTTAGCTACATAACAAATTTCTTTCCAACATGCAGGTAAACAGTTTTCTGGATAGCATTTGTACAGTTTGTATTTGTTATTGGAACTATTTTCCCAGCAATCAGCTCATAGAATATGGCTGTGTTAGCATATTCCACTTTCCTCAGCACTGTTAGAAATAGCTGATACAGTGGACAAGAATTATTGACTTATTGTCAGAATTATATTAAATACACTTAAAGTAAAACAACATTAGTTCATGTGTTCTCTATGTACTTGGCAAGTCTATTCCTTCCGTGATGTTGAATTTTGAATATATACGTATTTTGTATGTAGAAACTAGTTTACAGAGCTTGAAGATGTGGGGGAACTTCCTGAACAGATTTTCTAGATATTTTTCCTCCTTAAAGTTCTCATGCAATAAATGGAATTGTTCTTCTGGGATCCATCTTGGAATCACTATGTGCTTGTAGTTTGGCTGCCTGTGATGCTAGGATGCATTTATGATCACCCTAAACCCTCACTGATTTTGCCTGAAAAGGGGTGAACTACTTTTCCTTTCTGCTGAAGTCATCATCTTTTCTTTCCACTGCTGGAGCCTACTCATCTCATCAATTTTTTTTTAATACTAGATGGGTTTGTTTGAGAAGATAAAATGAGCCCAATGGAAATCCCTAATCTGGCAGATTTCTAAGGAAAGAAGCAATAACTCTCAGTACAAGTGTCCTGGAATATCCTGAGGCTAGGGTGAGAGGTGTGGGAGTCTTCTGAAATACAGCATGGAAAGACTGAAGAAATGGCCAGTTACTTAATGTTTGCCTCCTTTTTTCTTGATCTTCAAGTGTGGATTATTTTAGTGTTGGTATTTAAGAGGCATGGCATACATTCTAATACTTGAAAAAACTTTCTGGAGTAAATATAAATTCATGCACTTTTTTGGCAAAATAGAAGTAAAATTATAAACTCATTATTAATACATGTATATTCTTAAAAATTAATTTCTTACCTATAATGATATAATTTCACAATAATAGTGGGTGAATACACAGTGCTATATTGGAAACAAAAATGTGAATTAGATAAACAATAAATTATGAGTATCAAAGTGGGACTGGATTTGGAAATTCTGAAGTCGAATAAAATATTGTATCATAACATACATGAAGAAGCATGGTTTGGTGAGGCACTATGCTGTCAGAATATTGGTACTAAGAAAAACATGATTTTGGATGTGTACTGATTTCTATAAACCTTTTTTGTAAAATATGATTAATATTTACTATTAATGATTAATATTTAATTAATAGTTACTCTGCCTTCATTACAGGGTTGTTGGAAAGATAACTAATATCATATAAGTGATAATGCTTTAATACTTCCAAACTACGACAAATATTGGTTATGTTTGATATAGTTAATAAGAACATATAAATTTTAAGTAATACTTGAGACAATAATTAGCACTAGGTAAAATATAAATCAAGAAACTTCAATTTGTAAGGTTTATAATGGAGGTAAAAAAAGTCATGTTAAAAGCTTAGTTTTCTGTGTTTATTTAACAAAACATGGCAACAGATAACCGTGTTTTTTTTTTAAAGAATACAAGTATACCTCGTTTTACTGTGCTTTGCTTTCCTGCACTTCCCAGTTTTGCATTTCTCACAAATTGAGGGTTTATGACAACCCTGTGTCAAGCAAGTCTGTTGGCACCATTTTTCCAACAGCGTGTGCTCCCTTGGTGTCTCTGTGTCACATCTTATTAATTCTTGCAGTATTTCAAACTTTTTTCATTATTATTATTATTATATCTGTTATGGTGATCTGTGATTAGTAATCTTTGGTGTTACTATTATAATTTGGGGCACAATGAACTACACCCATAATAGTGAACTTTGTTAATAAATGTTGTAAGTATTCTGACTGCTCCACCAACCAGCCATGCCTTAGGGCCTCCATATTCCCTAAGACACAACAACATTGAAATTAGGCCAATTAATTGCCCTACAATGGCCGCTAAGTGTGTTCTTGTGAAAGAAAAAGTTGCACATCTGTCACTTTAAATCAAAAGCTAGACATGATTAAGTTTAGTGAGGAAAGCATGTTGAAAGCTGAGATAGGTGGAAAGCTAGGGCTCCAGTACCAGGCAGTTAGCCAAATGAAAAAGTTCCAAGGAAACGAAAAGTGCTCCTCTGGTGAACACACACATGATATAAGAAAGTAAAACAGCCTTATTGCTGATATGGAAAAGGTTTTATTGGTCTGAATAAAAGATCAAACCAGCCATTAATAATTTATTCTATTAATAAACCCTAATCCAGGGCAAGGTACTAACTCTCTTCAATTCTATGAAGGCTGAGAGAAGTGAGGAAGCTGCAGAAGAAAAGTCTAAATTTAGTAGAAATTAGTTCTTGAGGTTTAAGGAAAGAAGCCGTCTCCGTAATATAAAAGTATAAGGTGAAGCAGCAAGTGCTGATTTAGAAGCTTCAGCAAAGTTATCCAGAAGATCTAACTAAGATCACTAAGAAGGTGATTGCTATACTAAACAACAGATTTCCATTGTAGATGAAACAACCTTCTAATGGAAGAAGATGCCGTGTAGGACTTTCATGACTACAGAGAAGGAGTCAATCCCTGGCTTCAAAGCTTCATATGCCGAAGGATAAACTCGCTCTCTTGTTAGGGGATAAATGCAGCTGGTGATTTTAAATTTAAGTCAATACTCATTTACTATACTGAAAATTCTAGGGCCCTTAAGATTATGCTAAATCTATTCTGCCTGTGTGCTCTAGTAATGGAACAACAAAGCCTGCATGACAGCATATTGTTTACAGCATAGTTACTGAAGGTTTGAAACCCCTTTTTGAGACCTACTTCTCAGAAAAAAGATTTCTTTCAAAATATTATTGCTCAGTGACAATGCACCTGGTTAATCAAGAGCTCAATGGAAATGCACGAGGAGAGTAATGTTTTTGTGTCTGCTAATACAACATGTATTCTTCAGTCAATGGATCAAGGAATAATTTTGACTCTCTAGTATTAATATTATTATTTAAGAAATACATTTTGTAAAGGCTACCTTAGATAATGATTCTTCTAATGAATCTGAGCAAAGTAGATTGAAAACTTTCTGGAAAGGCTTCACCATTCTAGATGCCATTAGGAACATTTGTAAAGCATAAGAGGAGGTCAAAATATTAACATTAACAGGAGTTGGGAAGAAGTTGATTCCAGCCCTCATGGATGATTTTGAGAGGTTTAAGTCTTCAGCGGAGGTAGAAAGTGCAGATGTGGTGAAAATAGAATTAGAACTAGAATTAGAAGTAAAGCCTGAAGATGTGATTGAATTGCTGCAATCTCATGATAGAACTTGAATGGATGAGAATGAATGAGGTGTTGCTTCCTATGGATTTGCAAAGAAAGTGGTTTGTTGAGGTGCAATCTACTCCTGGTAAAGATGCTGTGTACAGTGTTGAAATGACAACAAAGGATTTAGAATATTACATAAACTCAGTTGATAAAGCAGTGGCAGAGTTTGAGAGGATTGACCCCAGTTTTGGAAGTTCTGCTGTGGATAAGACAATACCAAACAGCATCACATGCTACCAAAAAACCTTCCATGACAGGAGTCAATTGATATGGCAAACTTCATTGTTCTCTTATTTTAAGAAATTGTCAGTCACCTCAACCTTCAGCAACCACCACACTGATCAGTCAGGAGCCATCGGCATCATGGCAAGACCCTTCACCAGCAAAAAGCTTACAGCTCACTGAAGGCTCAGATGACTATCAGCATTTTAGTAATAAAGTATTTTTTAATTAAAACTTGTACATTTTTTTAGGCATAGTGCTATCGCACACTTAATAGACCACAGTATAGTATAAACATAACTTTTGTGTGCATTGGGAAACCAAAAATTTGTGACTTGCTATACTGGGATATTTGCTTTTTTGTGGTAGTCTAGAACTGAACCCACAATATCTCCAAGGTATTTCTATATCTGAAATTCAATTATGACCCCAAAACAGCTGTAGTAGGGATGCTTCTATATGGTTAATAAGTATAAATTTAAAACTACAAGCCCATTTTTATAATATATAAATCAAATAATAATAGGTTGATAATCAGAAAGAGCTGTTTTTGTTTTACTCCTGTTCCTCAGAAACAAAGTTTTAACTTAGTTTTTTCTTCTGATAGTCTTCTAAAAAATGTGCTTCTAATACTATTTCTGGATTGATGTATTTTATATTCTACTACTTGACTTTCTATAATAAAAATAAAGATTTAGCTCTTTTAAATCTCTCTACCACTCCCCCATTTTTCCCAAATTTATCCCTTCAAACACTCAATTAAATCAATGATCATTGCTTAAATTATTACACTTACGCAAATATAGCTCCTCCGGAGTCAAAGTAATGCAATGTATGATAATCCTTTCCCTATGAGGTTTTCATATTGTATAATAATTCCCCTACCTTTCACTTGTTCAATTTGTCACCTCAATACCTTTAATTTTTACCTTTTCCTCTGTAGCTCTCCATTCCCAGTCCATATTCTGGGCTATTTCCAGCAGTTCCAAAACTGTCATCTTGATCTTCCTTCATTACCTCCCTGACTTGATCTTGTCTTTACTGAATTCCATCTTCCTCTTTGTTTATTCTCAAATTTTTTGAAGAATGTTTTTCAGAAACTCCAAGAAAGGGATTGCTCAGGAACTGGCACATATAAAATTGCTCTGATGCTCTTCTGTCCTCACAAGTAATGAGAGTTCGGCTGGGTAGTTTTAGTTTGAAATGTACTTCTCAGAATCTTACAGTACGTACTCCAAAGTCATTCAACATTCAGTACTGCTTGTAGAAAATATTCTTGCTCCTTTGTTCATAACTTCTTTCAAATTTCTAGAGACTTTAGGAATTTCTCTCCATTTCCTATACTAAAATCTTATAATGGTGTGGTTTGGTGTGGATCTGTCTTTATTCTTTGTGCTGCATATTAGATAGGCCTTTTCTATTAGACATATATATTCTTTATTTCAGGGAAATCTCTAGAATTATTTAATACTCATCCACTCTGAATTTTCTCTATTCTTTGTACAACTCCAATTTTTTAAATATTAAATTTTCTAGATAATTTCTCTGTCTCTTAATTTTTGCTCATACTTTTGTTTTTTTCCTCTCTGCATACCTTTCTCTCTTGCTTTCTGAACATTCTATTTCCTTAATATTTTTCAAAGCTTCCACTAAAATTTGCTCAGCAAGTATATTTTATGTCATAGTTATTTTTTGTTGTCCGATTTTTTATTCCAAAGTCTTTAGGCAGAATTCTAAGATGACCTCTAAGACTCCTGGCCCTTCACGTATACCCTATATACTTACCTCCTCGGGAGTGCAGGGGAAACTATGAATCTGATGGTATGTCATTCCCTTGAGTATATTATATTGCATTATGTGAAAAATAAAGGAATTTGCACATGCAGTTAAGGCTACTAGTCAGTTGGCTTTGAGTGAATGAAAAGGGACAGATGTAATCAGCTGAGCTCTTCAAAGGGAGCCCAAAGGTCAGTGATAGAAGTCAGAGAGCTTCTGTGAACTCAGGCTGGCCTGGAAAAATGTGACATTCGTGTTGTGAATGGCCTTTGAGGACTACCTGGCAAGGAACTGTGGGGCCTCTAGCAAATGAGAGTAGTCCCCAGCTTGTAGCTAGCAAACAACCAGAGATCTTGAGTTGTAGAATCAAAGGAAGTGAACTCTTCCACCAGACAGTTGATTGGAAGTGGAGCCTGAGCCTTGGAAGAGGCGCTATGCCTGGCCAGCACCTGACTGCATCCCTGTGAGACCCTGAGCAGAGATACTGTGGGATAATAAAAGGGTGTTGTTTTAAGCCACAAGTTTGTGGTAACTTATTATACAACAATAGAAAACTAATACACACGGCAACTTGTTCTTGTTTTGTGGATGAAATGTCTTTCTCATCCTTCTCTGAGGATACTAATAACAGGTTTTTTTGTTTACTCTATTACTTTGACTTGTTCTTTAAGTATTTTGGGCTCTTTCTTGAGTTAAAAACTCTTAGGTATTGTTTTGTGGAGTTTTACTAAGATTATTTTTATGCATATGATGTATAAACTAGTGTTTACATTATAGGAGCATTTGAATTATGAGGGAGGAAAGATAAAATTGATTTTTTATATGGCTCAGAATATGGATCTGATAAGTATAAATAGATTATTTTATACACTCATGGTTTTGAGGGTAACTGAAAAAATGTTGACATTGGAGAGAATCAGTTGTCACAACTTCTCTCCCTTTTAGAGATCATTGTCTAGCCATGTACCAGCCGAAGGCACATAAGCATTTATCTGAGGCCCTTTACCAGTGGCAGTCAATGTTTGTCACCAACTATTTCCATTGTTTCCCTGCTCATTGCCCCCATCCACCCAAATGGCAGAATTCTTGATCGGACTGAAGTGAAGCTGCTCTGCTTATGGAAACTCTCCTACTGCATAGATAAATATCTCTGTGCAGGCAGCTCAGGTTAAGCAATTCCTGAGTGGGGTTAGAGTTTCTCAATTATTATGAAAATCCAGAGGCTCCTTGATTTACAATGGGATTATGTCCAGATAAACCCGTCATAAAGTGAAAATATCATAAATTAAAAATACATTCAATACACCTAACCTACCAAACATCATAGCTTAGACTAGCCAACCTTGAATGTGCTCAGAACACTTAGCCTGTAGTTGACAAAATTATCTAGCACAAATGCTATTTTATAAGAAAGTTTTGAACAACTCATGTAATTTATTGAATACTGTACTGAAAGTAAAAAACAGACTGGTTGAGTACTTGAAGAAGGATTTCTACTGAATTCATGTCATTTTTATACCATTGTAAAGTTTAAAAATCATAAGTCAAAACATTATAAATTGGAAACTTTCTGTATTGGGTATTGTCTCTGCTTTCTAGGTGAGGTAGAAGAACAAAAAAATAAAGTCTTAAAAATGTTGGAAAAGAATTTGAGAAGAAACTATGGTTCTACATTCAGAAGTCATAAATACATAAAATAAATTCTTAGGAGCCATGTTAAGAATGACATAAATACTAGAAATGTGAAAGACTCTTCATACCCTTAGCCCTATGTTCTAATGAAATCTATAGAAGAATAAGTATATGTATATAAGTATAAATAGGCTAAACTATTACTAGAATTATATTAAAAAATTGTTAGAGTTATATAAATAAATAATGAAGTTGTAAATGGAAAGATTCCATGGAGAAAGGTAGGATATCATTGCCATATTCCTTTTGTGTAAAGGTAAGAGCTATGCCTTCATAATAGAGAACAAAGAGAAGGATTGGGCTTATACACAAAGATTTTGGAGTATAAAGAAAAATACCAACAATGATTGTTTCTAAATTGACATATAATTCACCCTTATTTCCAAATAGCTTTTAGACTTTGAGGAAATGTTAACCAAAATTATATTTGAACTGTTCATTTATTTCAACTATGTTTCTGGATTTTTGAAAATATGAAATAGCATTCACATTATTATTGCTTTTTTGGAATGAGGGAGAAAGCAATTATTATTATTAATATTAGTAATAAAAACAGTCATAATTGCAGAAAATAAGATCAGTTGAGGCAGCAAAAGTAAGAAACACATTTTATTTATTCATTAAAGTCATTAAACTATGCCTATTCCAACAGCTGAAGGTACATATAAAAATATAAAAACTCTAATTATAGTTATAGGATAAAATATAAATGCAATAAGTATGCAATAAATATGGAGAGAAGACAAATAAATAATATAAAATATGCTAAATGCCCATAGCAGACTAGGTGCTAAAAAAATAGAGATTGAATGGTGGCTAATGTTATATAATTTCAAAAATATATTACTTAAACTTCCACTGTTTCCAATGGGAAAAAAAAGCTAGGGTCTTTTCCCCTTTTCATAGGTGATTTTGTGTATATTTCCTTTTTACATATGATCAGAGGTATTCTGATGGGTTATTTTGAACATATAAATAGAATATAATACCATCTTTTTTTCATATGCTGATAACCACATTACTGAAAAAGATATGCAAAGCAGAAGACATAGTAATCAAATTGTTTATTTAGTGAAGATATTTAAAAAACTGTTTTGTGAAATAAAATATTCACCCAGATGAGGTGAATTATCTCTTTCATGTAGCCAAATATTCACTCTTCTCTCAGTGCCTTGAATAGCAATATCCGGACACCCCAGAAGAGCAAATTAATTTCATACAGGATGAAACTTTATTTCAGTAAAACAGAATTTTATTTGTTAGGTTAAAGCTCTTCAAATACTTGGACAACTTTGTCAATGA
This sequence comes from Lepilemur ruficaudatus, assembly GCA_963574885.1. NCBI lineage: Eukaryota > Metazoa > Chordata > Mammalia > Primates > Lepilemuridae > Lepilemur > Lepilemur ruficaudatus. The sequence continues at coordinate 5,974 of CAUYRT010077822.1, read as the reverse complement.
CCTGACCAGCCTCATATCAATGATGGAAATAGGTAGAAATATACACATATCGCTTTTGTTTTCTAGTTTGTTTTTTTTTAACCCTTGTTGGAATTGATTCTTTAAATAACTGGACACTTCAAACAGATTTGTAGCTGACACCAATAAACTTTAAGAATCTTTTATGGAGTAAAATGTGTTTATGTCTAACCTTTTGCTTTTCTTTCATTTTATAAATACATACATCAAACAGTGCAACATTAGAGCATATGAAATAATGGAAAATAATTGTAATAGAGTTTCTTTCATATGGAACTTTTCTATTTATATTTTTTTTTGTAAAAATCAATAATGCTTTCTGAAGAAAAAACTTTAAATAATTACTTCCTTACCAATCATTGTAGTTTTGGATTGCAAGTAAAATAAATAGCTTTTTCAAGCCACATGCCCAGGAAATTAGGGAATCTATTTTGTGTATTTACCATTAGGGATCAGCAAATTTTATTTGTGTATAAGAAGACTTTTGCTTTAATGATCTGATAGTTTGTGATATATACAAATTGTAATTTGTTGGATATTAATTTGCCCAGATATTACTGGCCAATTATTCTATAATATTTACTGTATTCGAAAGCAATAAAAATTGTTCTTAAATATAGTTGCTGTTTTATAAAATATTATATAATTCAGATATTTTACAGAGTAAGATTTACCAATAACCCCAATGTTTTAAATGAATGGGTTTCAAATTGATTTCACTCTTTTATTCATTCTAAAGTATTTATCAGGCTCTTCATATTCATCAGATCCTTTGCATATGTTTTGAGTGGAGCTAAATCCTTTTCCTCAGAGAAATTCTTATCTGGTTTGAGAAATGACAAGTAAATAAACAATTACAAGATAGTGTGATAAGTGCAATTATAAAGGGGCATACAAATCCGGTGATGTACAGAGGCTGGAAAGTCAGGAATGTATCCCGAGAGGAAGCAACTTCTCTATTGAAATTTAAAGGATGGGTAATTTTCTGTGCAAACAATGGTTAGAAGGATATTCTTTTCAAAGGAATCATATGTGAAGGCATCAGGAAATCAAAATAGATTTCTGAAGACTCACATAAAAGGATTAAAATTACTTATAAAGTCAACATAGAAATAATACCACTTAATGCTTAGTTAACCCAGAATGTAAAGGCTGAAAAGAGATGGAATTGAGATTAGAGTTTGGTAGAATTAATAATTGAAGGCTTCTAAAGGTAGGCTTTAATATAGACTGAACGGATATCAATATTTCAGGTGAGTTTGAAATAGTTCATAATTTAAATGAAAGGTCAAAATGGCTACAGAAGGATAATAGGGTGTTCCAAGTACATAAAATTTCTGTTAGGCAGGTGGGAAATATGGATCACATTAATTTTAAAGCCAAAAAAATTTAACAGACGTGATGTGACCTATAGGAACTCTCCACATAAACAAATGGAGCCAAAGAATAAAACTAAAAATCTGAGAGCAAACAATTAGCAATATGCAAAATGAGGAGTTTTATTTTCCTTCTTCTGTAGTTATTTCCAAATACTAATGCAATCATAGACAAAATGTTGCTACACACTGTCTTAGTAACCAGGGATGTCCTAAATCATTGCTCTATCTGTCCTACTAACCCATTGTTTTCTTAAGGTGGTCCTGGAAATAATTTTTATAGATATTGCTGAGGATAGCTGTCTAAACCAACTTCTAAATCCAGCAATTCCACTAATGGATATTTACCCAAAGGAAAAGTCATTTTATCAAAAAGACACTTGCATTGGAATGGTTATTGCAGCACAATTCACAATCTCAAAGATGTGGAATCAACCCAAGTGCCCATCAATTCATGAGTGTATTAATAAAATGTGGTATATGTATACCATGGAGTACTACTCAGCCACAAAAAAGATGAATCAATACCTTTTGGAACAATCTGGATGGAACTGGAGAAGTTTCTCCTAAGTGAAGTATCGCAAGAATGGAAAAACAAACACCACATGTGCTCCCTATTAAATTGTAACTAACTGATCAGCACTCATGTGCAAATATGGAAATAAAACTCAATAGTAATCAAGCAGGTGAGAGGGGAGATGAGAGGATGGGTGAAATCATACCTAACAGGTACAATGTACACTATCTGGGTGATGGGCACACTTATAACTTTGACTCAAACAGTACAAAAGCAATCCATGTAACCAAAACATTTGTACCTCTGTAATATTTTGAAATAAAAAAGAAAAAAAAATCAAAAACAAATGTTTCCTCTCCCTTTGTATTACTCTTTAATAAAGTCATTCCATATAGGGGAGCCAAAGAACTTTATTGACATTTCTACCCAGCTTCAAATCTTCGTTTTTAGAGTGGCATGCATAAGAACATGCACTTGAGAGTAAAGGCTTTCTTGGTTTCAGTTCCTGATACTACTCACTCTGTATTGATAGACCAGTTACTTGAATTTTGGTTTCTACATTTGTAAAATGGAAGACTGAGCATACCTTAACCTATTGAATTGCAGTTGTAACAAAATCGCTATATATAAAAGATTTATAATTATGCATGGTACATACGAAGAACTCAAGAAAAATTTGCTATCATGATAATTATTATTATTATTGTTAGTGTTCACTTATAGAATAGAATATATCCCAGCATTGGAGTAAGCTGAAGTTTGTGTGGTTTGAGGCTGTGCATTAAAATATTATTTAAAAAACAGATCTAAAATAAATAAAAAGATGTCAGAAAAAATAGTAAGGCCCTACAAATATTCCCCTCTCCATGAAAATGAGAAAAATGGGAACAAAAGTCTCATATTTTCCAGAACTCTGGAAATTAACGAAAGCCTTGTCAAAATCTGTAAAAACAGCTGAATCTCAATAAGAATAGTAAGCTTTGTGGCATTTTAACTTCTTATTTCCATAACTTCCTGCCCAGTTCTGTGAAACAAACAGATCCATAATCACAGTGAAAATAGCAGCTTGGCAACCATTGGAAAGGCACAATAGAGTTGGAACTCCTTCAAAGACTTATTCCCAAAGAATTGTCATTATTTTGCCTAACCAATGGCTCTTGCTGCAAGGTTGTTTTTACTTGACCTGACTTGGAGCTCACCTAGTAAGAACAACCTTTTCCCCAGAGCATCTGTCAAAAACAATCAGAGACAATTGTTAAATAATTTGATGGCCTGACATGGTAATTAACAGTTGGAGCAAACAATAGGCTAACCAAAAATCTCAAAAGGAAAATCCAAGAAATAATATGTCCTTAGGGAGCTTTGGAAAGATCTGACATTTTTGTGGGGATTTGGAAGGCAACATGTATGTGTAGGACTGTTCACATGCCCAGAGCTGTGTATATGCTAAGAAAAATAGGTGAAAGGACCTAAGCTTTTATCTCTGGCTAACTTTGAGGCTCTTTGCAAGCAGAAAGTGGAGGCTAAGATAAAGTTATAAACTATCTGGCTAAGTGTTGAAGGTATCCCCAAAATGTGCTCACAGCTCCTCAGCAAACATTCGGAGACTTATTGTTTCCTGGTGTCTAAGAAAATCTTGTTCAATTATTAGCTGACTACTAAGAGAACTGAGCAGAAACTTCAGTGACATGACAAAGAACACATGCTTAACAGAATTAATTCAAAAAAGTCAATTACAAGCAACACCAAACAGCAATAACAGTAAATCCCAGGAACGGGAGAATCTGATTCCCTGAGTTGCCACATTATATTGTTTAAAATTTTCAGATTTCAACAAAAAATCATGACATAGGCAAACAAACGTGGAATTATGACCTGTATAATGGAGGAAAAAGAAGTCAATAGAATCTGTCCCTGTGGAAGCCCAGATGTTGAATTTCCTAGAAAAAGACTTTAAAGCAGTTATTTTTTTTTTAAAAAGCTCAAATAACTAAAGGAAGGCATGTCTAAAGAATCAAAGAAAAGTTTGATAATGATGTCTCATTAAATACAGAATATTTATAAAGAGATAGAAATTATTTTTTTAAAGAACAAAATATAAAGTCTGGAGTCGAAAAGTGCTGTAATTGAAATGAAAATTTCCTAGTGGGGCTCAATAGCAGATCTGAGCAGGCAGAAAAATAATCAGCAAACTTGTAGGTAAAACTCAAAAGCCCAGACTTTAGTCTTTGAGAATCTTTAAAGCAGCAAGAGAGAAACAACTCATTGGGTGCAAGGGATCCCTAATAAAATTAACACCTGATTTCTCACCAAAAACAATGGAAGCCAGAAGACAGTTTGAGGATATATTAAAATTGCTGAAAAAGAAAGACTTTTAACCAAGAATTCTATACTTCAAGAGTGAAGGAAAAATTGAGACATTCATACATAAGCAAAACTGAGAGAATTCATTGCTAGCAGATCTGCCCTATAAGAAATCATAAAGGGAGTCCTTCAAGATCAAATAAAAGAACACTAGATAGTAACTCAAATCCAAATGATGAAAATAAAGAGCACCAGAAATAGTAACTACATAGGTATATTAATAAACAAAAGAGTATAAATGCATTTTTGTTTGTAACTTTTCACCCCTAATTTAAAATACAACTACATAAAACAGTAATTATAAATCTGTTCTATTTGCTAGTAATACAATATTTAAAAATATACTTTATATAACACTATATGCACAAAGGAAGGGGGTAATGAAGCTGTATTGAAGCAAATTTTTTATAGATTTCTGTAATTAAATTGATATTAATCTGAACTAAATTTTATAAGTTAAGATGTTAATTGCAATCCCCAAAGCAATCACTAAGAAAGCAAAATATAGTTCAAGAAATGACAACGGAATTAAAATTGTACACTAGAAAATACTCATTTAACAAAAAAGAAAATAGTAATGGAATAATAGAGGAACAAAAAAGATGTAAGATATATAGAAATAAATAGCAAAATGGTAGACATAAATCTCGTCTTATTAGTAATTATATTAAACGTAAGTGGATTAAATATTCCAACTAAACGGAAGAGATTAGCATAATGGATAAAAATGATTCAACTGTATGCCGTCTACAAGAGACACGTTTTAGATGTAATGAAACAAATATGTTAAGAATAAGAATAGAGAAAGACATATCTTGAAAATGGTAACCAAAACGGAGCTGGAGTGGCTATACTAATACCAAACAAAATAAACTTTAAGACAAAAAATTGTTACTAGAGACAAAGAATAATATTTTATAACAATGAAAGGGTCCAGACACCAAGAAGATATAATAGTTATAAACATATATACACCTAACATCAAAGCCCGAATATATAAAGCAAAACTGACAGAATTGAAGGGGAAATGGACCACTCAACAATAATTGGAGACTTCAATATCCCACTTTCAATTTTGGATAAAATAACTAGACAGAAGATCAATGCAGAAATAGAAGACTAGAATAACACTATATACTAACTACATCTAACTGATATCTAATAGAACAATCTGTTCAACAACAGAAGAATACACATTCTTCTCAAGTCCATGGAATACTCTCCAGGATAGACCATATGTTAGTGCATAAAATAAATCTAAATAAATGCTGAATTACTAAAATAATACCAAGTATGTTCTCTGACCACAGTAGAATAAAATTGGTACTCAATAAGAGAAGGAAATTTGGGAAATTTACAAAAATATGAAAATTATAAAATGTATTCCTAAATAACTGATGGGTCAAAAAAGAAATCACAGGGAAATTGTAAAATACTTTGAGATAAAAGAAAATGAAAATATAACATACCAATACTTACAGAAAGTAGACAATATAGTGCTTATAGGTAAATTTGTAACTATGAATGCTCAAATCAAAATAAAGATGTCAATTCAGCAAATTAAACTTCCACCTTTAAACACTAAAAAAACAAGAGACAACTAAACCTAAAACAAATAGAAAGATTAAAAAAATGAGGACTATAGTGGGAATAAATGAAATAAACATAAAAAACAATAGAGAAAATTAAAAAAAAAAAA
>CAUYRT010077821.1:0-42214 GCA_963574885.1 Lepilemur ruficaudatus | reverse complement strand
GCGGATGGACAAATGCTTTTCTACTTTGAGCTCAAGCTGCGCCTTTCCCCTCATTCCCCATTGCCCTCTGGCTGTTTGCAAAAGCCTACCAGCTGTTCGAGGGCCAGTTTGAGTATCTTGTCTACAAGCCCCGTAATTGAGTATGATGATCTCTTCTTTTGCTCTCCTCTCTCTTTTGTTTCTACCTCTGTTTGCCGCTTTCCACACTCCCCTGTGTAAAGATATTCGTGCATATGGGGTTTTTTTTTTTTTTTTAGAACTGGGTCTCACTCTGTTGCCCAGGCAGGAGTGCAGTGGCCCAATCGTAGTTCACTGTAACCTCAAATTCCGGCCTTGGCCTCCCAGAGTGCTGGGATTACAAGCGTGAGCCACTGTGCCCAGCCTGTGCATGTGTTTTAACCCACCCTGTATAGGATAGGGACCATGATGTTCTCATTTTGTATTTTGCTTCATTTTTTCTCCCTTCTACTCCACCACACCCAGGATGGTGTTTTACAGACTGTTGCTGCTCAACCAAGTCTACTTAACTACAGTGCCTGGATTTCTGCCTCCCAGGTTAGTGTTCTGCCTACAGCTTTTGCCACCCAGAGGATTCTCCTGGGTTTGACATCCTGTAGTAGGAGGTATCTAGGAGAGACAGATGTCAGCATGCCACGTTCCCTATTCATTGTGTATAATTTACATATCTCTGTGTAGCGAGCATCAGCGACTGCATTACTAAGGTATTATGCTTGACTCCTGGCAGGAAGAACTGGAGCAGATAACGCATCAGTGGTAATCCCCTGCTCTGCCCTGGAGGATACAGAAATCTCTGGTGTGCGTTGCTGCCTGTGGATATTAGAGACTCACCTGCTCTTACTAATATACTGTCTGGATTTGTCCCTCCGGTTTGTTGGGCACCTCTTCCTTGTTCTTCCCCCTTGCACCCACCCCTTCCCTGCCACAGTTCCTGACTTGGAGGGTGGGGCTGAGTGGGGTGCAGGGCCAGCTGGGGCAGCCACACGGAGTGCCGGGCTTCAGAGGACCTTTGGGGAGGACCAGTGGTAATGAGGCCCGACTGCTCCATTGGGTGCAAAGTGCCTGGTGAGGGGAAAAGGGAGGAAGGAATGATGGCCGTACTCTGTGCTTATATGGGGCTTTCTCTTTCCTAAGATGCCTTCGTGTGAATTTTTGCTTTTGATTCTGACAACAGTCCTGGGAGGTGTGTTAATCTGTTTTCAGACACGGGGTCTGCAGAGCAGAAAGGAAGGTAGCATGTTACTGAAGTTAGCAGAGACAGGAGAGTTCACTTTACACTTTACGGTACATAGGATTGAGGAGGAAGCTCTACCATGGCCTGCATGCAGTGGGTGTTGGATACGTTTGTCCAATAAATGAATAGCAGGTTGATTGGAAATAAAATGAAGTTTTCTGGATTTTGCTCTCAGCTTACTCTGGTCTCCTTTTCTGCTTGATTCAGTTTCTTCTCTTCCCCATAGGAATAGCTCCTCTCCTGGCCCTTGCACTTGTCCTAGGCCTGCAAGGGCAGAGTGACACCTAGAGACTGCTGGGTCAAGGTGGTGCAGAGTCATCCAGGATGACTCCTGGCAGGCTGGCAAATGCTTACCTGCAGAGCCCTCCTCCTCTGCTACAGGTGGATATTGCTGCTCGAATGCAGCTCTCTTTCCACTGCACCGAGACTCAGCCTGGCCATCCCTCTCACCATCCCATCCTGCCAGCCCCGCTGGGCCAAGATGGCATTTAGGATGCCAAGGAGGCTCTGTCTTGGGTATAATAAAGAGCATTAGGCCAAGGGTCAGAGGACCTGGCTCTCAATCCTGGCCTCTCCATTTCTGCTTTGTGACCTTGGGATAATCCCCAAACATTTCAGAGCCTTGAACTTACTGGCTTCTCAGGTCCCTTTAGCCCTGAAATTCTAGGATTCTTGGTTTCCTCCATTAGGAGGGAAAAGGCTCATCATCTTGTGGCCTGGCCACAGAGGGGTAGGATTAACCTCCAGGGTCAGTGAGCTTGCAGAACTCAGGAAATGCCTCCCTGTGATCTGTATTTGGTCCAGAGACAGGTGGTTGAGCCTGGAGGAGGGGAAGTTCACTCACAGCCCTCGGCTGGGGGAAGGGAGGCCTAATTCAGCTGCTCTTTTTTTTCCCCCCTCTAATGGAATTAAGGTTTTCAGGCTTAAGAACTCAGTGCATTTCCATCTTAACTAAGAAGCTGAACTCTGAATTAACTCTCCAAAGTCGAGTACTTGGCCACTAGTCCCATTGCTTAGTCTCTCTGTTGGTGGGGGAAATGGCAGGATTTCTTATTACTAAGTAATGGGTATTTGCTGGGTTCATTTGCTCATTTTTCAGTAAACTTTATGAAATGCCTGTTCCTTGGGCAGGTGCTGCTCTTTGGGCTTGAGGCAGGACCTTTAGGAAATTACATCCTTTGAGCCATTATTCCCTGTACTCTCTTGTTTGGTAGAGGCGTCCAGAAATGTGTAAAGTATTAGTGAATCAGCTGCACTGTTGCTATTGCAAAGCAGGGTGAGAGTCATGGGACGTTTCTCCCCATTGTACAGAAGGAGATATCAAGGCCCGAAGAAAGTTGCCCGCAAAGCCGTGATTGTGCAGGGAGTGGGGAAGGGAGGCACTTCTGGCTGTAACCTGTCAAGGCTGTGAGTGAGCCGTAGTCAATCTGTGTGTGTATTTGTGAAGCGCCTATAAGATTAGCCACTGAGCAGAGGTTTAATTTATGATGGCGCCTAGAATTCCCATCCTGCCGCCTGCTAGATTCTGCTGCATCATTGGTGTTGCTGAGCTCCCAGGGGCGTCTTAAGTCTCATAAGTAATCGGTGTCTTGGCCATGGTTGAAGGCAGCCTCATGCAGAGATGGTCCTCAAGGAGTGGGATCAGCACCTGGGTCAGGCCAGGCTCAGGTTTGCCCAGGTGTGGCATGGAGCACGTCAGTCTAACAGGGCTGGGAGGGGAGCAGCCAGGGTGTGGGAGTTACAGACGTCTCAGTCAATGCCACCCTGAAAACGCTTTCCTTTGGTCACTCGTGATACAGCAGATGTAGTTATTTGGCATTTATTATTCCTCTTGATGAAAATGGTTGAAATAAGGACCGAACATAGGGAAGACACAGAGTTTTAATAATATTCAAGCAGTATTAAGTAGTGTAAGTCCAATGTATGTTATAATTTTTTTCATTAACTTTAATTTAGTAGACATTTATATTTTAATTTGTAAGGTGCTTAGTTCTTGCAAGCAATAGCACTGTCTTTCTTTAAACAAATGTTCCATATTTTGCACTTTTCACTAATTTGGGAAGGATTTCTTATTACTGATTAATGAGGTTTTACTAAGAATAGGATCAAAGTATCATACTATCTAGAGCTGAAAGGTTCCTTAGCGATTATCTCATATTCTTCATTTTAGAGATGAAAAAACACTAGTTCTTACACATCCAGATGATTAGTGATTTATTTTGCTCATGCGAACAGATTTGTCCCTTTATGTGAAAGGGCTACAGGGTGAATGAGTGGACAGAAATGGAAAATCGTTCTGATCTTCTCTGGAAGTATAACGTACATATGTAGAAATGCAGCCTTCGGTTTATCTGTAAGTGAACACATCTGCGATGGGACCAGCATCCAGAGTAAGAAACAGAACCTCACTGGTGCCTCAGTCTGCCCTGTTCCTTTCCTGCCATTACTCCCAGTCCAGGGCACCCACCAACCTGACACCTAGTAGCACAGGTTGGGTTTTGAACATCACTGTAAGTGGAATCACTCACCATGTATTCTTTTGTGTCTGGCTTTTTTTTCTTGATATCTTTTTTTTCTTTCTCAAGGGTTTTATTTTTTATTATTTTTTATTTCAGAGTATTATGGGGGTACAAATGCTTTGGTTACATAAATTGCCTTTGCACCATGTGAGTCAGAGCTAAAAGTGTGCCGATTTCCCAAACAGTGCACACCGCACCTGTTAGGTGTGAGTTTACCTATTCCACACCCCCACCTGCCCGATACCCAATGAATGTTACTTCCATATGTGCACATAAATGTTGATTGATTAGTACCAATTTAATGGTGAGTACATGTGATGTTTGTTCTTCGATTCTTGTGATACTTTACTTAGAAGAATGGGCTCCAGCTCCGTCCTTTTCCTTGATGTCTTAAAAATGTGATTTATCCTTGTTGCTACACGTGGCTGTAGTTCATTAATTTTCATCTTTGCATAGCATTTTAGCATAGGACTGTATCATAGTTCATTCAGTCTTTCTACTATTGATGCATGTCTTGGTAGTTTCCAGATTTGGGTTATTTTTAAGTAATGCTTCTGCGAACATTCTGATATACTTATTTCATCAAAATCCATTTCTTTGGCTTATAGAAAATAGTGGAATTGCTGAGACATGGAATATGGGTATATTCCACTTTTGTTGATACTACCAGTTTTCCAAAGTGGTTGTACCAATTTATACTCCGTGACAGCAGTGTATGAAAGTTCTGAATGGCCTGTGTTCATCCTAGCACTTGATATTCTCTGTGGTTTTTGTTTTAGCCATTCTGGTGGGTATATGGTGGCATCTCACCATGCCTTGTTTGATTTCACTGATAACCATGAGGTTGAGTGCCAGGAATAGGACTTTGAGCATAGACTGTGGTTTTTAGCTCCTCCATCAAGGTTGCTACTCTGTACCAGCCAGGGAGGACACAGAGAGACTAGGACACATTTTAGGGAGGATAAAGAAACATATAACTTCAATGTAGTATTGGTCAGCTTAGACCAGAAGAAACCATAAGCCCCTAGAGGTTATATCTTATGTACTTTTGCACCTCCCTTCCCTGTTAATGGTTAGGGTAGTGCTCAGTGAAGACTAGTGGGGGATTGACCCAAGGTTCAGCTATAGAGGCTGATGGAGATGGGCTGGAGTAGATATTGGGGCATGGAGCTCATGATGCGCTGGATTTAGGGTGTGCACAGCCCTCTCAGATGTGGCTCCAAGTCCGGCAGCTGCTGCCTAATTGCTGCAAGCATGGCCTCCCATGGTCTCTGCAAGCTTGGGATGGCAGGGGCTAGGATGGCAGGGGGCCGGATGTGGCTGCTGACCTGGAGTACAGGCCAGGGCTGACTGGGCTTCCTCCACGGCCTCACCTGGTAGGGGCTAGTGGAGCACCTTATGCTGGACTTGTAGAGTCCCTTTGCGTCCTACTGTGGGGCAGTGCTGCTTGCACTGACCATGCTCCTGGGCCCATCCAACTGGCTCCTTTGGGAGCTCTGGGCCTGATTCTGCAGGATCAGGTCATGGGCCTGTTGCATTGGAGGGATGAAGTCAGTTGGAGTTTTAGGCCTTTGTGGATGAAGGCATGGCCTGGGGTGCAGGGGAAGAGCAGCAGCAGGAGGGAGCCCCCGTGCCACACATTCTGCACCACTGAGTGCCACGGAAGCCCAGGCTTGGGAGGCTCTGCAATACCATTTAGCTCAGCTTCCTGCAAGGCAGGGGTAGCAGCAGCCATCCTTGGCAAAGAACCATTCACTTTTTTATCATCAGAACACGCTTCATCCCTCTGTGCTGTATCAGCTCCTTCCAGATGCTTCAAACCTATTTAGTTGATAGGGTCTTCATAACACCTCCCCTCTGGCCCTCTTCAAGGGCCTCCTTCAAGACCATGAGGGGATACGTGAGTTCCCAGCATGTGCCAGGTGCTGCAGGGGCACTGGATGAACAGGCCTGGGCCTGCCGGCAGCTGCTCAGTATCCAGCACACAGCACAGAATTCAGGACGGAGCTAGTGAGAGGATAGGAGGGGAACAAAGAGTGCTTTGACCCAGAGCCGGGGAGAGCAGACTTGCCTTCTGTCTTTTTCCCCCCATCCCACCCCTCCGCTCCCTCTCTTTCTTTCTAGGAATCGTTATTAACGTGCTCGTGAAGTGCTGCATCCTATCCCTTTACCTTGCATGTCTCAGGAGAGGTTATAGGGATTGGGAAGAATCAGGTTCTCGAGGGAGAGGATTTGGTCAATCTCATTAAGTCTCTTCCCAGGCCAGACTCTGTCCCTCTGGGGGCCGAACCCCCTACCCCCGCCCCCCAGTATCTCTATCAGTAAAGTACTTGGTGAGCAAAGGGATGAATAAGATGGTGCCTCGAGGGGCCCGCCTCCTCTCCTGGCCAGCGTTGGTGTACAGATGGATGAGCTCAGGTTTGGACGTGACTCAGGAGGAAGGTAGTGGAGAAATATAAGGTGGTGATCTCATGTGGCATTCAACAGAGCCTGGAACATGCAGTATGTGTACGCTTATCTTCTTGCCATCTCTCTCCTTATTGCAGATGCCCTGGCAACGGTCTGCCTGGACGGGACTCTTTATGGAGTGCAGTCAGAGAAGGGAAAACTGCCTCCGTTTCCTCTGCTCATGAGCTCTCCCTGATCACTGCAGCTACTAGACTTGGAGCATTGAAGAGGGGCAAAGGCTGCAGAACATGGGCTGCCTTTCTGTGAAGTGCTCTGTCTTCCCCCTAAGTGTGCAGAAGGTGCTCACTCTGTTTTGGGTGGTTGGGGGCAGGTTGACCTCAAGGCTGGGGGGGGTCTGACTGGCTTTGGTGCTCTCTGGGAGGAGGAGTGGGAGAAATCTCGGCTCCAGGAAGGCAGGGCACGGAGAGGGAGTTCATACGGTCTAGCGGAAAGACCTTTGGCTTGGAAAGGAGAAGCTCTGACTTCTACTTCTGGTTCAGACGTTAATTATATTGGTGTCCTTAGAAAAGTGCCTTATCCCCCATATCTCAGTTTCTTCACTTATCAAATGGTGATGCGCGAACCTGCCTTCCCCACCCCTGAGTAGTGATATGGACCATGGGAGGTAACAACGTGCAAGCTGGGGAAAGTAAAAAGTCCTGTATAAAAGACATATGATATCGTTATTAATAACAAACCCTGTAACCACTTGGAGCCGTAGGCATCAGCCAGCGTGTGGGGAACCGCGGCTAGAGTGGGCCGTTCAGCCAAGCATCGAGGGTCCTGCAGTGCAGAGCCTGGGCATCTGGGAGGCGCTTCCAAGCCCAGGAGCCTTGGAGGAGGTGGACCCTGCGGGTGGGTTTGGAAGACGTATCAAGGAGGCAGCTTTGAAAGATGTTTAAGGTGGGGAGGAGACAACCTTGTCTGGTCTCACAGTAGGCCAGGTGGAGGTAAAGGATGCAGGGCGCCTGGAGATGTGCTCCGTTCCCTAAGTCAGACTCAAGCCGTCCCCTTGAACCTGATTGTGGGGCCCCTTCTTTCCTCGCTTTTGCAAGGCAGATGCCATGGAAAGAGCTCTGATTCAGGAGTCAGAATGTCTTGGGGTGGGTGGGGGTGTCCTGAATCCCATCTCTGTTATTTGCTAGCTGCTGTGACCTCGAGTAAGTCCCTTTACCTCTCCAAGTTCCATGTTCTTCATCTGGCATAATAATACGTGTCTCACAGGGTTACTGTGAGGATTTAGTGAAGCAAAAGAACCTGGAAATAGAAGGTGCTCAATAAATGTCACTTAAATCTGAATTTTTCCCCCATCCGTCTCGTTTACAGTGTTTGCAAGGAATATTCCAGAGCCTTTTGACACATCTGTGTTGGTCCATGCCAGGGCTCAGTATTTTCCTTCTTTTCTGTGGCTACAGACTTTGCAATTGCCCCAGTTTTATACTTACAACCTACATGTCTGTGGTGGACAGACCTGTCTGTGTCCAGCTCGCATGCAGACATCATGGAGCATGGATTCTGCATGTCGTAAATATTCTTGGGAAAAAACTCAGACTCCAAAGACAACTTTTATGAAAGAACTTCCAGAAACAGAGATATTCCTCTCCCTCTTTATCATTGAAATTACATTGCTGGGGCTGGGTATGGTGGCTCACACCTGTAATCTCAGCACTTTGGGAGGCCGAGGTAGGAGGATCACTTGAGGCCAGGAGTTCAAGACCAGTCTGGGCAACATAGTGAGTCCTCTATGTCTGTGTTTAAAAAAAGAAAGAAAGAAATTACATTGCTGGAAACAGAACCTAGGTACAGCTGTATGTCATAGAGAAGCTCACTCTGCTGCCAGGTGGGGTATGGCCTTGGGCAAGTTGTGCTTCTGGCTCTCCTGGCTCAGGGTACCTTGTCTGTAGAGTGCGGTGGCCACATGGATGAGGCCTCTGCATCCAAACTGAACAGGAGTTTTGGGGGTGATGACATGGACTCCCGAGTAGAGCAGAAGGACCAGCATGGCCATGGAGGTGAGGCTTCAGGGTCCACCGTCACATCGTTTTCTGCCAGGTGAGGGCTCCTGGGTTGATGCTGTCTGCAGTCCCTTTGGATTCGAAAGTTCTTTGACTCATAAGAGCATAGCTTTGCATCTCCCCATGGTTGACTGACTGGCGTCTTGACATATTGAGAAGGGCACTTTTGGTCTTTCCCCAGGCTGTTACCTTTGTAGGTCAACCAGGATTCATCCTCCTCTTACTGCTTCTGCAGGTACAGCCCTGATCCCAGCCACTGTCACTCACCTCTGGCCTGGGTAATTGTGACAGCTCCCCAGTGAGTCTGTCTGCCACTGCCCTGCTCAGATGTATGAGAAGACCTTCCCGACCTTTCTGTTTAAAGCAGCTGCCCTCTCCCCACACCGGTATAGTCCTGGTCTTCCACCTCTCTCTATTTTGCTACGTAGCATGGGAGACATATAAATATAACTTCCTTATTGTCACTCCCATGTCCTCAAATCAAATGTAAGCCATAGGAGGGCTTGTCTTATTTTTTCTTATGGTTTTATGCACTGCCATAAACCCAGTACTAGATCATGTGACTAATCCATAATCTTTAGAAAGTGTTTGCTGTCAGTTGGCAAATTACAGCCCACCCTCTGGTCATGTTTTCTGTGATGCCAGCCCAAGCCCCAAGGATGCCCTGGCACTGGGAGTCATGATAGCCCCTACCGTCCCCTCCCCACCCTGCCAGACACACCCTGTCCTTCCTATCCGTTACCCATCCCTGGGTGTCCCTGTGGATGGATCTGGGAGATGAGATAATTGAGGACTTGGTCTTACACGTCTAACCCCCTTTGCCCAGCACAGACCTCGTATGTAACAGAAGATGCCCAGTGAATTCAGCATTCATTCATTTACTGGCATATGTTTTAATGAATTGCTGTTAACAGATGAGTAAAATTCAATCCCAGAAATGTTCTGGGCTTTTGGAAGGTGTGTCTTACGGGCCTGAAGAAGGGGCAGTGACCAGATGGTGGCTCCTGTACTGGGACGAAGGGTGTGGGTGGCCCAAGTGCGGGGTGAGTCTCTGGGAGTGTGGCAGTTTCTCTAGTGAGTCAGGCTCACCTCTGTCTGTGTCCAGGCACAGTCCTTGGGGATGAGTGCACCTATTTCTTTAAATTTCCATGGAGGGTTGAGGCTGCTCCTTGAGATTTTTAAAATACATGGCACGGTCCCGCCAGTGTCAGGTAGCTAGTTTATGGGTCCCGTCCTGGATGTGATAACTCAGGCTAAGCTGGATAATAAACGAAAGTGGGACAGAGCTGCAGGATAAATATTGCTACAGGGCATCTCGAGCGGCACAAATCACAGGGAAAATATCTCCCAGGCTTTTCATTTCTCCTCTTCCACTGTGGCCCTCTGGCAGCAGCCAGCAAGCAGCACCCATCCATCACAGTGCCCCGCCCCAGCGTCCACTGCTGCCGGGAACGCGGGGTGTGGGCGGCGCTGTGCCTGGAGGGAGCCCTGGGGAGCCAGTGCGGACGGGGCCAGGCCTCTCTGTGGCCATTCCTAGCTGTAGACCACGGCTTAGCTTTGCAGACCTGCCTCATTGTCTCTAAAACGAGAGGGTGTAATCATTGGTGGTTCTTAGTCTGATGTGAGTGTTTGGGTCACCTTAAAAGTCGGACTTAAAAGCTACTCTCTGAGTCCCACCCTCGTGTGCAGAACCAGCACCGTGGAGTCCAGCCGTGAGCGTTTTCACTCACCTTCCCCGGCCCCGCCAGCGCGGGCTCTTGATGCCCGCTCCAAGTCAGAACCACTGAGCGTGCAAGTGGAGACGGTGACGTGGGTTGCGGGGTGGCTGGTGAGGCGGGCCGGTCTCTTGACCCCACCTTGTACTAGATCCATCAGCACTGTCACTCCGTGGGGCTTCATTCAGCGTCGCAAGCGTGCTTGCTTTGTGATCAGCGAGGCCTGCAGCGACGGATTAGCTGTGGGGAGTCCAGAGCTGTCCCAGGCATACAGGCGTGGGAAGGCCACTCACCGCACGCGGCAGGGGAGCCTATTGGGTGAAGAGGGTGGTCTCAGTGAAGGCCGTTACTGCCTGCGCCCTCCCTGCCACCGACATTTGGGAGGAGTTCTCAGCTGCTCCTCGGGACCACCCGCATCGGTTCTGTTGACTCTGCCTCTGCGTTGTGTCTTGAGCACACTTTCTGAGCTCCGGTGCTCGAGGTGTCTTATTGGAACATCGCGAAAGTTCCCAAGCTGGTCCTTAGCTGTCCTGCAAAGTGGCTGTGCCCACTGACCTGGTCACCATGACCTGGCATGTGGGGGGCACCCTCCATGCCTGGGTAGATTAATTCAGCGGTTCCCTGTCATCCCAGGGAAGGCCCAGGGTCTGCGTGGCCATGGCCCTGCCCGTGGCCCTCATCAGATGCATGCGCCAGCCACACACTCTTCGGGCACTGTGATTCTGCTTTGTACCCGGCCCTCTGTGTCTCTGTGGCGTTTGCTGCCCTGGGAGGACCTTTCTCCTCTCTCTGCTGTGGGCAGACCGCTGCCCACCCCCTGGGCCCAGTGCCCGTGCTGGTATTGCGGCACTTCCCTCGTGCTCATGCCGCTTGAAGAGTTTGCTGTGTTTGCTGACAATCTCCCCGCCTCCTTTCTGCTCCCCCTCCCCCTCCTTAAATCATAAGCTGCTTGAAAACAGGAACCAATTATGTCTCCAGTTGAGCCCATGTGCCAAGTACAGTGCCTGGCAGTCTCTGCCTAAGAAATGTTTGTTGACTGACTACAGCGTCGTGGGAAGGGTGTCGACCAGGGAGGCAAGAAACTGGGCCATTCCTGTGTTTCTGTTACGACCTTGCTAGATGATCCTGGATAAGTTCATTCTTCTTCCGGAACTTCATTTTACCCTCGTTTGTAAAGAGGGTTTACACCTGATGGTTTCTAGGTTGCCTTCCAGTTCTAACATCCTGTGATCCCTTGTGTTAGAAAACAAAGTGATGTTTATGTGCCCATTTTCACAGCTCGTGTGTCCTGATGCATTTGGGGACGGGGCTTCTTCTCGCAATGGGCCCAGCACACCGATCCTTCAGCCATGGTGTTAACCGATACGACCAAGGCCTGGGGAGCCCCAGCTTGGAGGAGTGAGATCGCTGCCTGCACCTTCAGCCCCACCTGCCTCCCCTGTTTCTGTTCTGCCTGAGTTTCTGAGGAGGTGGCCAGGAGAACTCAGGAGGCTGTGGTCACCAGCTCTGTGCCCTATGTGATGTGAGATGCTGGGGACGAGCCTCTGACTTCTTATGAGTTTTGTGACTCTGACCCTGCTGGGTGAGGCTGGGGCATTGCTCGTGATGTGCTGGGAGCAGGGGCAGCATGTCACCAGGGCTGAGACCAGGTGGGCGAGCAGGAGAGCCCCTCAGCCTGAAACCAGAATTGGGAGGGAGAAGCCCAAGCAGGTGACATGAGAGGGGTCAGTCTTCCTTGACCATGAGGGCATTGGGATGCCAGGCTTCTGGAGGTGGGCGTGAGACGGAGAGAAGGACAGGGAGCTGGAGGCCAGGCTGTGGTGAGTGGCCAGCCTTGGGGGAGGTGTGTGATGGGGACGCTGGGCAGGTCGGCAGCCTGGACGTGGAGAGCAGCCCCCTGTGTTTTCTGTGTGTCTGGGCTCATTTCCCCAGTTCTTAGCAGAATCACTCTGAATGACCATGGCTGTCCAGCCTACTCACGGGAGCCAAGGGCAAGAGCAGCACTTTCCAGCTGATCCGAGCCCTGCAGGGAGGGGTTCCCAGGGTCGTGGAGGGAGATCTCGCCAAGAGATCCTCTTGCTGGTGCCGAAACCACCTAGCCTTTCTTGCGTCTTGTCTCTAGGCCTCAGTTTCTCCTTCTGACCCATTCTGCCCCACCTCCATGGCTGGGTGTGGGACCGGCATTGCACCACTGCAGTGTGTGTTGCTTTATAAATAGAAAGATACTTAACACCGACCCTGGAATCAAGCAGGGAGGGTGGCTCTGGGCAGCAGTGCTTTAGAAATGAGCATTGATTTCTGAGAATCTGCACAGTGCATATTAAGCAGACCCTTGCTGACTCCTAGGGCACCGCTCGGTGCTGCTTCTGTCCCCTCCCTCTTCCCAGAACACACACTGCCCAGTGAGCCCGCAGAGGGTGCAGAGCCATGGGTATGGCATTTGCCCCAGGCGTCACCTCTGTGGGTGTCCCTGCCTCTGTTCATTGGCTCCTTCCTTCTTTCATCCATCACCTCTTACGAGCCAGGCACTGTGCTAGGCTCTGGGATTCAAAGAGGAACAAGAATCACCCCCTGCACCCCCTCTCCTCTCCAGTCTCAGCATTGAGACTCACAGAATAGTGTGTGGAGTGGCAGAGGAGCTCGGAGAGTGGAGGAGAGAATGTCCAATTTTTCCTGGGGTGGGGAAGCAACTGAGTGGCTGAGAGGGGCATGCATGCCACATAGGGCGCAGAAGGCGTGGAGGCACGGGGAGCCACGTCCTTCCTGCCCTGTGCAAGCAGCTGGCATATGCCAGGCGTCTTATCGCTGTCACCTGAGTTAAGCGTATGCCCGGGGATTGCAGTGTCCGCGTACTATGCCTGCCCCCTTCTGTTAGCGTCCTGTGGTATAAGAGGACGCACAACCTCTCTTGATTGATTAGGATGTTTCATCTCTTGGTCCAGTCAAAATTAAAGAGTTAAAAGAAGACTAGTTTAATAACTTCACCAGCACTACGACTTCCTTCCTTTTCATTTGGTGACTTGGACTCGATTCTGGGACCTAGTTGCAGCAGGGAACGTATCAGTCCAGTGTCTGAGGGAATCCCAAGAGAACTCAGACCTGGTCTGCCGTCTTTACTTCGCGCCCTACCCACCTGGCTGCGGGCTGCGTGTCTTTCAGGCCCCCCAATTCCTGCCCAGTCTTCTCCTAGTGACCTGCCAGGGCTTCGCTTCACATGCTCCATGCATGCGGGGCTGTTGACCTCAGCAGGGGCAGCAGCGCAGAACCGAGGGTTAGGGAGACACCTGGCCTGTGTGGCGAGAGGACCTGATAGGAGGGGAGGGACGAGGAGAGGCCAGGAGGCCGCTGGGAGTCCGTGAGAGCCTGGGGAGCTGGCCGGGGGCCGGGGGGACCCTGAGGAGATGTGCCACATTTTTGCCAGCATTGGGGAGTCTTGTTTGAATTAAAAAAATTAACCTGATAGGTAAACAGTGACAGCTTGGTGGTTTTAATTTGTATTTCCATGACTTCTCATTTCCCCAAGTTTTTACAACTAGGAAACAAAGTAGTGAAATTCCTCATCACAGAAATGATCCTGACCGAGCCCACCTCCCTCGAGAAGGCTGGGCGGGTGACAGCTAGTGCCCTTTCCGTCTGGGAGTGTGAGGTTCCGTTGGCTCTGCGTCCGGGGAGTGTCTCGCCCAGGGTCTCCGGGCAGAGTGTCAGCTGTTCGTTGTGTGTCTTGCGTGGCTTCCTCTCCATGGGCAGCGCGGTGCTGCGGGGCGCAGGGCAGCGGTGTCTTCACGGAGTGGTTTCGGCCGGGCTGGGCAGTGCCAGGCTCCCCCCTGCCCCTCTTTGCCCTGTATTTCTAATCTTTTTTCCTGACCCTTTTACCCCTTCCTCCTGGCCCTTCTGTTAACATTCACGCCTCCCCATAGCGCTTGGCATCATATTGTTTTGTGGGTTTATCTTCAGCTGTGGCTGGTGACCTGAAGAGATCAAGAGATTTCTGACCCTTATGCCTAACCCAGGCCCTGACATCGGTGGGCTCCCCATAAACATCTCTTCTTCCCTTCCTGGAGAGTTTAGCCACAGTTTTGATGAAAGTCTGGGAGACAGGTGGTGTGGAATCACTCATGCTCGGAGTGCAGGTACCGGCTGCGGTGCAGGTGGGGCGCTGGTGCCCACACTTGCCTTGCTGCTGCGGGTGGGCGGGCTCGGCCGTGGGAGGGGAGGCAAGCTTTCTGGGCACGTCTGTGTGTCTGCCGCAGGCAGTGTGTCCGACGGACAATGGTGGAGACGCCCTGCGGCTCCCGCCTGTCCCCGTCACACGGGGGTCTGGCTGCTCATCCTCTGATGTGGTTTCTCCTGGGAGGGTGGAGGAATGAGAGTTATTCAGCAGCTTTTTCTGAAGAGGACTGTGCGATTTGAACAATGCGGGCCAGGGTGCCCTGCATTCCTCAGGGGACGTTGGCACCGACAGAAACAATCAGGAGCTGGAAATAGGCCGCGGGCCCCAGGGGAAGGCCGATTGTTTGTGGCAACCCTACATCCTCATCCTGCCCCATCCTGGAACCGTGGATGCCACAGACAGGAAGGCACCTCCCAAAGTCATCAGGAAGGAAGGGGCCGTGCTGCTGCTGTGCTGGGCGCATTACACACCCCGACACTTGGCCCAGCTCTGACTCCAGGTGGGGCGGGGTTCAGCCGGCCCAGGGTGGTAGCCAGCACCTGCTTCGGTCACCTGTTCCTGTCCCTAACAGTGCTGTCTGCTGCAGGCTTCCTGTTGCATTTTCAGCCCATTCCTCTCACTCTGCCCTAAGTGAAACGAGAGATGAGGCCATCGTCCTCGCCACACGGAGCCTTCAGACACACGAGGGCACGATGTTTTCCTTCTGTTGTGGAGAAACAGTGGGAGGTGGTGTCTGTTGTAGATGCATGAGGCAGACAGCTGGGTAGAATTTGTAACGGATGAAATATTGGCTCAATTTAGAATTGGTTTTCTCTGATTTAATAGGTTAGGAAGGTAGTTCTGTGCCCAGCTAACTTCATGCATGTTTTTAAATCAACTTTGATTTGTTTCAGCAATGGAGCAATGAATACAGGAATCAAGAGTCCATAATTATACATCGTCCATTCGCGATTTTGGGCACCCTTCTCCCAGTTTTGCAGGCTCACACCTTAAGTCCAGATTCTCAGCCAGGGTTCTGCCCAGTGGATGATGGATCTACTGACTGAGGGACACATTTCTACTTTGACCAGTTGTGCTGTCTCTTCTCATGGCACACTTAACTTTTGGACACATTTCCATGTTGGAGGGTGGATCCCAGTGTATCTCCTGCAGCTGGGTAAACCTTCCTGACCAGATGTGGCTCCGTGTGGAAAGCAACCAGCTCTGAATTGTATGCCTAGAAAGTACATATTCTCATGGGCAGTCCACCTGTGTTCTGAGACTCTTATGTGCTACTCATGTCACCCTTGAAGGTCCAGGGCCATGTTTCTCAAACTTTGTGATGAGTACGTACTGGCCCACCCCACCCCCAGCTATACCTGCCAAAAACATTTCATGAAATGATACTTATCTTTATTGTGTGAGATGCATTCTGGCATTTTCTGTTTTATTTTTTGAAATATTCTTATCACCCACTCAAGTGATTTCATAACCCAATAGTGGGTCACAAACCTGCAGTTTGAAAAGCACGGATCTTCAGGGGTTGCTACAGACTAAAGCAAATGGAAACAATTAACATTAATTCATTTGGGTCATAGTCGTGTGTCTGTTATAACTCAGATTCTTTATTTCTTGAAATTAGATTTGCCCCTTCTTTGTTGTCACCAATGCCTACAAAGTAAGTGCCTGTCAACCAGCAAGCTCCAGTGGGTCCTTTATACCAAAGACCCCTATCAGTCAGAATCTTAGCATCATCTTTCTAAAATAAATTTGATCTTAAGTCTAGACACTGGTCTTTACTTAGGTTAACAGAGGATTATTTTTCATACTAAAATTATAAATAGAGCCCTGATTTGTGAATTTGATAATTTATTCAAATGGTTCTCTGTACCCACTATGTGCCCGGTACTTAGATGGGAGCTGGATACTGCTTGGGTGGGGTGTGGAAGTTCAGAGCACTGCGTTTTAGGGAGGACACCAGTGAGCCAGGAGAGGTGAGGAGGAGAGCGGGTGCGGGCAGAGGACCTGTCAGCTGTGGCGTGAGCCACGGTGGGAAAGGTGGGAATGTCTGCTTGGGGGAAAGAAGACTCTGTGCACATGATACTGTCTTATGTGCAAGGGGCTGGCACCTGGGAGAGGAATTAGGCCTTTGCTTTACTGCTCCAGAGGGATGAACTCATTCCATTAGCCAGAATAACGATGATGACAATAATTAAAAGAAATATTATCTGCTGCGTATTAAGCATAGTGTGTGCCAGGCGCTGAATTGGGCGCTGTCTGTAGATCACCAACTCTGAGCATTTTGGGGCATTTACTGTGCTCATTATTCAGATGAGGAAACTGAAGTGTAGAGAAGGTGGGTAGCTTGTCCAGGGGCAGAGCCGAGATCTGACCACTGATAGGTGCCTCCCGCCGCTCCTCCCACACTTCTAAGGTAGAAAGTGGAGGCTAGGTGGTGGGGGCTGTAGGTAGTGAGAGCTGAGAAGTGATGGCAAGGCTGCCTGGTGGGCCCCTGGCCTGGCATGCTTAAGCAGAGGTTTGGTAGCTGTGCGTGCAAGGTATGCCTTGGGGTTTCTGCGGAGGGGAGGGGATCGGACGTAAGTATATCACTCCTAGGGAGCTCGTTTCATCCTAGGATAGCCCAGAAAGGACGTAGGCTTTATGCCCATTTTGCAGATGGGGAAATTAAAGTTCATGGGGTTTAATTACATGTCCAAAGTCACATTGTCCCTAAGAGACAGAACTGGGACTCCGACATGGGTCTTCTGACTCCATCCCTCGTGACCTTCCCATTGCCCTGCCTTGCCTCCTATCTTCTGTGATTCACTTTAGTCTTTTCTCCAAATTCATTCCACCTGCTCTTGCCCACTCGTTTGCTGTATCTGACAGGCCACCTGCAATGTCCCATGGATACCTGAGCTCCAAACTGGAGCCATAGGCAGAATCCAGGCTGATTGAGAGGTGTCACCATGGTTGGTATGTGCGTGTGTGCACATGCATGTGTGCGTGTGTTGTGTGCCTGCATTTGTATGTTGGAGGCCTGTGTGTCTTAGAGGGCCATGAGGGTTTTTGAGGTCTTTGAGGGACTGTATGTGATATGGGATTTCTGGCAACTTTAGGCCTCCCTCCGATCCCCCAGCCCCTGGTCAGCTCTCTCTGGGGTGCCTCCATCCCTCTTTGAAAAGTGAGCTGGGAGGGAGCAGGTTAGGGAAGTTAATCACTCAATTAATTCACCCAGATCAGACCAGCTTTCTGCTCTGGGGATGCTCTGTTGATGGAATGAGGAAGCTACTAATTTGCCAATTTGGTTACTGACAGAGGTGGGGGCTTTGGGGGTTGGGCGGTGGGAAAGCTTTTGCTGCACCTCACCTGGGCTCCCCGGGGCTGTGGCCCTCTGACCCGATGGCCTGTTTTCAGACTTACGTGAGTGAGCTCTTTTTTCTCCTTCTCTTCCCTTCTCTGTCCATGTACTCTCCTTCCCTCTCCTTTACCTTTTATTACTTGCACTAAATACCAGCAGAACAGCAGCTGGGCTAGATTTCTTCCTCCGTTCCTCTGTTCATCCATACATCCCGCAGTGCTCGTTGAGTAACTGGCACAGGACTAGGATGTGGGCCATGCTAAAGGGGACTCAGCAGGAATACAATTAGTGCCTGTTCTCTTGCAGTGGACGGTCCATTTGCACAGATAAGACTTGCCCGCTCGGCTGTGCAAGCCGAGTCAGTGAGGC
The DNA here is from genome assembly GCA_963574885.1 of Lepilemur ruficaudatus. Classification (NCBI taxonomy): domain Eukaryota; kingdom Metazoa; phylum Chordata; class Mammalia; order Primates; family Lepilemuridae; genus Lepilemur; species Lepilemur ruficaudatus. The sequence continues at coordinate 24,385 of CAUYRT010077821.1, read as the reverse complement.
CATGTGATGAGGGGCAGCGAGGTGGAGAGAGTGGGAGGGAGGGGTGTGTCAGGGCCACGAGGAGGTGGGGATCTGTAACTGGGCCATCAGCCCGAGGAGCCTTCACATCGAGGGAGGGGAACCTAACGGAAGCCTAGAATTGGCTGGTGGAGAGCTGAGCAGGCCGTGCAGCTCTCTCCGAGGATGCAGCAGCCAGCCCCGAGCTGAGTCCGGGACAGAGTGGCGGAGACAGGGTCAGCACCGCGTGGTCAGAGACAGATGATCCAGGACAGGTTGAAAGCTCTCTCGGGGACTAATGTTGGGAACATTAGGAATCTGCTCTGTCGGCTTTGCTGGGGTTAGAGCACATCTGACAGAGAACCATCAAAGGCAGATGCTGTCTTGCTGATGCTAAGTGTGAGAAGGAGCCCCCTTGCTGGCCAGGGGTCAGAGAAGGCTTTTGGAGGGGTAGGGGCCCCGTGGTGCCTTAAAGAAAGACACCCCTGGAGTGGCCCCATTGTATTATCCTTTCCCTCCCTTTCTCTCTCACATTTTGTCCCTCTTCATTCAGCATTCATCTGGGAGTATGGGCTGTGGCTGAGCAGAGGGATTTTGACAGAACTGTCCCTTCTCAAGGTGGGTAGGGAGGATTTTGCCAGGATTGTCAGCTGATGTGACTTCAGGTTCCTGACAGTAATGTCTCAGGGTCACTGTGGTGATTATGTGCAAATGTATCTTTAGGAGGTGAAGCAAAGGACAGCAGTGGTGGGGTCTTGTAGCTAAAGAGGCTGTAGTTTTGGAAGATTTGCTAGAGGTTGTGTGACTTTACTTGCAGCTTGGTTAGTGAAAGGAAGAGCCAGTTAGAGCCAGTCGACAGCTTTCTAAGCAGTGGCTCTCAAACTGTAGCACATTTTAGAGTCCTCTGGAGAGCACTCACAGAGCAGGTTGTCAAGGTCCTACCTCACAGTGCACCCAGGGATTTGCTTTTGTTACCAGATACCCCAGTAGGTGGCCTGGGAAGCAAATTAAAGAAATACTGTTCTAAAATGAGCTCAGCATTTTGGAAAGAGCGCTGGACTGTGGTCTACTCAGTGGCCTCAGGTGCAAGTCACTTCACCTGTGAGGTCTTTTTGTAAGTTGAGTGCAATGATATCTGCTGCAGTTATTTCTGAGGACTTCTGTGAGGGTCACGCACGTGAAATCCCTTTGAACAGCATGCATTTTTCTATGGATGCAGGCTGTTGTCCTTGATTTTGCAGTTATAACAGAAATGTCCAGAAGAGTCTGGATTGATGGAAGTCAAAGAAGGGGAGGGGAAGAGGGGAGGGGACCGAATGATTTCTTAAGGCCCATAGCTTCTGGGATCTTCCTCCATAAGAAAATCCAAGGAATGTCCAGTAGTGAATCTATGTCTTTAACGTGTGGGTGGCTGGTTGAGTCTTGAGGTAGACAGGTAGTGGGGAGAGAGGTCCCAGAGCACCCCAATTACTGCACCTCCTGGATCTCCTTTCCTCTTTCCCTGGTGCTGTTGTTGCTTAAACTGAGCAATTAGAGCCGTGGGATGCTGCTTGGAGCCCCAGGCATGTGTGACCTATCCTGCCCTGCATGGTTGTGCTGGTGTCCTGCAGCACGAAGTTGGGGGTGGGAATGGCTTGCCCCTGAGTTCTCGTTCTAGAGTCTTTATTCTCAGTTTTGGTGTCCAGTGAGGTCAGCAGAAATGTAGATAATGATGCAAATGATAAGAATGATAAAGTCTAAGCTGTCCCTACACTGCTTCCATCATTTGTTTCTAGAATGCATTTAGAAACAACCATTTAATCAGTAAGTGTTGTTGAGTGTGGCTGTGTGCCTAGCCTTGTGCAAAGTCACTGAGGTGGGGGAATCAGTGGCTAAGCCGTTCTCAGATAGTAGAGGGTTAATGCCTTTCTTCAGGCTGCGTTTTTGCTGTCTGTCTCATGTTGCCAGGACCTGGAAGATGGGTACTGTGCTTGCTCTATCTCTGTTGGAATCTCTGGGGGTTGGCAGGATGGGGCTGGGAGTAATTTTGCTGTGAACTCAGGGGTCACATTCAGACATGGAATCTGGGCATGCCCAGTGCAGTTCTTGACTCACCTTCCCTGTGCTGGTGAATTTAAGGGTGTGGGCTGGGAGTTTCCGGTCCCTACAGCAAAGGGCTGGTGTGAGGTGGGATGACCAGTGCTCCTAGGTCAGCACTCCTTCGTGAGCGAGCTTCTCTACCTCCAACCCGGGCCGCCAGCCCGCTGTGGCTACGTGCTGCAGCTGGGCCCGCAGAGCTTAAAATAGCAGTGTGAGCTGGCCGCTTTGCATGTGGGGGCCCACTTGGGGCGTGGTGGGGCAGCCGCCTGGGCTTGGGGCTCTGTTGGCTCTGACCGCTGGGCTGGAGAGCATTCTTTGGGGATTTCTTCTAGGCCCAGAGCTGGGGAACGGGGGATGGATGTAGTTCGGGGTTCAGGTGTGGCTGCCGCAGAGGGACACAAAGGGCTTGTCTTTCCTAGTCCTTTTAAGGGAATGCCTCGAACCTGACCTGACAACCTCCCACTGCGGAGCTCAGAGGCCTTCAGACTTGGCGTCCTGTTTGGCCTTAGCCCTGGCGCTTGATACTGCCCAGGGTTAGCCATGTACAGCCTAAAGGAAGAGAGGAAAAGATGTGCAAAATTGGGATGGAGGGCCCAGCTGTGCCAGATCACAGGTGGTAGGGCCAGGGCAAGAACGCAGGTTTCCTGAGCCCCAGCTGGGCAGGCACTGACCACTGGGCTCCCTCACTCCGCAGCTGCCTCCTCTTGGGAAACCAAGATGGCACCCAGGTGTTTGGCAGAGACCTTCTCCAGTTGTTCATTCATTCATTCATTCAAAAAATATTTATTGAATACCTACCATGCGTAAAGCTCTGTTTTTGGCTTTGGATATATAGCAATGAATGAAACAGACCAAAATCCCTGCTCACATGAAGCTTAATCCTGGTGGGTAGAGACATAAACGATCACTGTAATAAAAAAGTAAATTAAATGTTAGGAATAAGTGCTATGGAAAAAGCAGAATAGGCTGAGAGAGACTAAGTATGTTGAGGGAGGCACAGTTTTAATGGGATGGTCAGGCAAGGCCTCACTGAGACAGGGACATTTGAGTAGGGGTTTATAGGAGCTGAGAGAGTTGGCAATGCCAAGGTCTAGGAGAAGAATGTTCCAGGTAGAGGAAACAGCCAATGTAAAGGCTCTAATGTAACAAACAGCCAGGAGGACCAACCGTGTGGCTGGCATAGGAGAGAGTAGGTCAGGAGTGCGTGTGCATGTGTGTGTGCAAATTCTCGTAAGAACTTTTTCTTTCACTCAGAGAGAGGTGGGAAGCCAGTAGAGGGTTTTGCACAGAGCAGTGATTTGTCTGACTTAAGTGACAGGGTCACTGTGGCATGAGAGTGAATTTCAGTTGTCTTTCTCTGTGCGGAGGCCCAGGAGACCAGAGAGAGGGCTGCCCCATCCTTTCCCTGTGACTTGGGTGGCCTCCGTTCCTACTCCCCAAACCCTAACCACTGAGGTTTTACTCCTAGGGAGCAGGGGACAGGATGGTGCTGGGTTTCTTCTCTCTGCCTTGGGGTTTCTGTTGGAGTGAGGGGAGATGTGTTTGTCACAGTGGTTTGCTGGAGCCTCCTTGTACTGGCTCTTGAAAGCCTCTTAGAAAATAACCAGAAAATTTGCCAGCTGGCTATTGGACCATCGGTAACTTGAAATTGGCCACCGTGGGGGTATTTACACCGTGGCAATTAGCAATCACTACAGATCAGGGCTTCCCCCTGGAGAGCTGGCTGTTAAACACTTACCAGCCCACCTTCGGTTTGTTTTCTCCATTGTGGGTTCATAGGGCAGGGCGTCTGTTAGCTTACATTTGGCAGATCACCTGCGTTCATGCCGTCGTATGGAGTCAAGAAAAGCACAGAGGGATATTGAATGGGGGGCAGTGACAAAGCTTGGTGTTGGGGGTCAATGGTGTGTGTTCCAGGATCCACAGGGCCTGTCCCATGGTGGTGTGACGTGGGATGCCCCTGTTTCTCCTGGCTGGGTAGTCCTAAGGCACAAGCCCTCTCTCACTCCTGCTTCCTTGCTTTCCTTTGCTCTATGCATGGATGGGTCTGTGTATGCCTCAGCAGGGGTCAGCTTTGAACATGAAAGCAGGGAACCCAAACAAAGCCACCTGGGGTAGGGAAAGATCTCTGTTTTGGAAGTCAGGAGACATAGGTCTTCTAACTAGCTTAGATAAGTTCTTGCCTCTCTGTGGTCCTTTGTTTCCTCATTTATAAACGGGGACAACTTCCCTGCTTACCTTGTAGGGGTGTGTGGCGAGGATCAGGAGTGATCATGAGTATGAAAGCCCCTTGAAAAAGCTGCAAGAATCACAATGAAGATGCCTGTGCTCATGGTATTCAGGCACCTGGGCCTCTCTGTCCTCTGCCCTCCTCCTGTTAGGGTGCTGTACGAGCCCAACCGTGCCCCACCTTCTCCAAGAAGCCTTCCCTGGTAGGCTGGACCCTCCCTGGGCAGGTCCTCTGAGTGCCCTGACGTGAGCCCTGCACTGGGGCCTCTGGCACTTGCTCTGAGTACTTCTATTGCTGTCCTTTTCATTTTGTTTCTTTTCACCCAGACGCACGTGGAGCATTCACTACTTAAGGGCTATGCTCCTCAGGAACATCCATAGTGGCAAACCCAGGATGGGGCACATAGTGGGCTCTGAGGAACTCTGCAGTGATTGATTAATAAGTGTCGGCATCCTTTGCTTTTATTGAACTCCTAGGAAATACGATGGCTGGCTGTTGGGTGTGTGTGGATGGAATGTTCTGAAGTACAGTGCCTTCTGTTTGATAAAGTAGTTTCCCAGACACTGCCTCATCTGGGCCTCACAATCACACTTAGCCCTGTCTTATGGATAAAGAAGTGGAAGCGGGCCCATTCATTCATTCATTCATTCAACAAGCGTGTGCTGTGTTCAGGGAGCTGCAAGTCTCTTGCACAGGTTCCCCAGGGCTGGGATGGGGCGCCCGCTGTCTATCCAGCCTGGCTCCTGGAGCGTGGGGCTGCTTGCAGGGGACTGTGTGCTTGCAGAAGGGCAGGGGATACTCCAGGGTGCTGGTCCGGCCCAGGCCTGGGCGGTGGAGGAAGGGAGGGGCAGCACCAGTGCTCAGTGCTTGTCCCCGCTGTGTCCGTCTGGCCATGGCTGCAGGCTGGCATTTCCTCTGGCAGCAGTGTGGGGGAGGGGAAGAGCAGGTGTGCCCTGGCTCCTGGCCTGCCTGGGACATGGCAGTGCCTCTTGGGGCCGGAGCTTGGGGGATGAGTGACACACAGCCACCTGGACACACTGGGCCTCATGGAGCATGGCTACATTCTCTGGGCTCTAAGCTGGACACCTGAGCTCCCCAGTAGTTTTGGTACATGGCTGAATGGGGTGGATGACCCCAGAGAGAGCCTCTGGAGCGGAGGACAAACGGCAGTGGCCCGTCAAGGTGAATGCCTACCACAATGGCTGAGGGTGGCACTGGGGGCTGTCTGATACCTGGGCAAGGTGAGTGTGCATGGTGGGAGGGGCGTGAGGCTTGGGGGCTCTGTGCGTTGTAGGAGGGGCTCAGTTAATGTCCCTTCAGATTTCTTAAGTGTCCACCATGTATTGAACTGGGCTGGTTGCTACAAGAGGAGTACAGGTGAGCTCTTTCTCTCTGGAGCTTCTTGTCTTATCCAAAGAAAAGACATTTATGCAGATAACCGTGATAACACACAAGGAAAATTGTGTCCAAGAGAGAGGTTCCGAACAAGAAGAGGGCCTCAGTTTTGGGGATCTTCTATGGAAGATGTAGGCTTGAAACATCTGCTCGATGGCCGAGTTGGGTGGGGAGCCCTGCGAGGCGGAGACTGCCTGGAGGCGCAGGAGCGGACACAGACTCCGGTCAGGGATTCATGGGAAAGAAGGCCGACAGTGCCAAGCAGAAAGTCCTGAATAACTAGCTTGAGTATTTGTGTTTAAATCCCTAGGGAGCTAGGGAAGATTTTGAGCTGGTGAGGGGGAGGGTAGCATGTCCTCAGCTCTGCCTTTGGCCAGTAGTGGTGGCAGCATGTGGCAGGGTGACTAAGGAGAGGCCAGGGGCAGGGAGCCCAGCCAGGGGACTGGCAGACGGCAGGCAGTCACGAGGAGGGAGCCGCGACAAGGCACGTATGTGCCTCTACCTCCAGGGTTGCACGTGTGTGCTGTCGGTGCTCTGGCCATGTGGAGGACGTGTGGGCTGGCGACCTGTGGTTGGGTGCACGTCACCTATGATTGTCTTATGGAACGAATCTCTGCCGGAGCAACCTGAGAGAGACTTTGAGAGAACTTTCAGGGACTGTGAGAGTTTTGGTAGCCCCGATAGCTGGTTAAAGGGGCTGGGGCTTTGACCATCTGTATGTCAGGTACCCTGAGATGAGAAACAAGGCCCCGGGTTTTGATATAGGCTGATGCCTTTAGGGGGTCCCCTTGCGCTGAGGTGCTTTGAATGACGTAGCTCCTAGGACGAGGCCCAGCTGAGGCGGGAGGAGGGAAGATAGGGTGGGACGTCGGCCACTGCTCCTGCCTCACTTTACGGAGCAGCTGATGGACATGCAGAGACCCAGCTGTGACTTAATGCACTGTGGGACTTAATGCCCACATTTGTGCCGCTGTCCGGACACCTCTCACTCCATCAGCGAGGGGGTAACATGGATGGGCTTCCCTGCTCTGAAGCCACCAGAATCTTGTACAAAGACATGACATTTGTGCAAATAATTGTGATACAATGCAGAGTAAAGTCAGTCCCCAAAAGAGAGGTTCAGAACAAGAAGAGGGACTCTCAGTTTTGGGGGAACTTTTATGGAATCTGGGGCACTGGTTCTTCTCCGTCTTTGCTGTAGAGCATCCCAGGTGTGTGCACATACTGCCCTTCCTGGCAGTGGTTCCAGTGCCAGCCCCATAGCTTAGTGGAGGGTGAGAGAGATGATGGTGGGTGGCAGCAGCCCCTAAAGTCAGCAGAGGGTCCCAGCTGCACAGGCAGGCTGGATGCTGGGTCAGAGAACGCTGTCCCAGCCAGCCAGTCAGCACCCTCCCTGGAATAGTTTAGGAATATTGAATTTGCTGGGTCAGTACGTTTCCACTGGTGCATGGCAATAAACCTCAGGCTTCATCCCGCTTCCCTGTATCCAGCGGTCTGCCTTATCTCATCCTCCTTGCAGCCACCTGCCCGCCTCGATAAGTACTAATAACAAATGCTGTCTTTCTCCTCTGTTTCGCAGGAGCACACAGCTCAGTAGGTCAGTGTGTGCACACGTGTAGGTGCAGGTACGTCTGTCTGTCCAGCACAATGCCTCGCATACCAGGCCCTTCTCGGGATCTGACAGGGATTCTGATTGGCCTTGGGATGAAAGATGAGGCTGGTTTGGGACTTTCCTGGATAAAAGGGCCTGAGACCCTGGGGTGGGTGGCCCTTTGTGCAGGTGGACCACCAGCCTGTGCTCCCAGTCCCATCCTCTGCTGCCCCCTCGCCCTGTAGACCTGCTCAAAGAGGAAATTGTTGTCCTACAAGTGTGGCAGTTCTTGCTGTTTGTGTAAAGCCTCCCCTGCTCCCACCCAAGGCTGGTTTTTCTAAAGAGTTGCTTTCACCTCGCTTAGCACACCTGCGGAGGTCCTTACTGCTGCCACTTGTGTGTGCAGCAGTGGCTTTAGAACACTGATGTGCTCAGCACTGTGCCAAATGTCTGGAAGACAAGGATGGAGGGACGCAGTCCTTGTCTCAAGGAGCTCACAGTTTGGGGTAGGGGAGTTCAGGGAACAGGTGGCACTGTGGCGGGATGAACTCGGGGCATTAACTGGTGCTCCCAGGAGAGGTGGTGGAGGAGGTGGTAGCAATGCAGTTGCTGACGGGCTGTGACATTAGCCATTCAGAGTGTAGAGAGAGGGGCAGGCAGAGGGGACAGCCAGTGCGGAGGCCAGGAGGTGAGGCAGAATTTGATGTGGGTGCATTTTGGCCGGAGAGTAGGCCAAGAAAGGACCAGGAATGGAGTCGACAGGAGGAGTGGCATGGGGTCGTGCCTGCGCAGATTTTAACTGGCATCCAGGGTGGTCTGTGCTTCGGCCCCCTGCTTCCGGTTCACTTTCTGTGCAGCTGCAGTTCCAGCTGAGCGTGGGCACACCCTCCCAGATGTCCTGGGCCCTCTGCCTGTGCAGTTCTGCCCTCCTGCCGGGACTGAAGTCAGCCCTGTTTCACAGGGTGGCAATTTCAAGGGCAGTTTCAAGGAACCTCAGAGAACCAAGTAGTCTAACCTCCTTGTTTTGTAGTTGTGGAACTAGAGGTTGCAAGGATAATTAACTAGTGTCTCGAGGCCTTGTTCCCTAGGTGCCCAAGGAAGGCTCAGGAAGTCCTTCCTGATGACTCTGGCCTGCCCTGCAGCACAGCCTCCTTTGAGCTCCTATTCGTCGTCAGGTATTCATTGGCCTCTGCTATAGGCCAGGCACAGTTCTGGGTGCTGGGGACCCAGTCTCTGCCGCTGCAGGGCTCGGGGTCCAGCAGGATCAGACAGTGACTTGCTACTCTGAAAAACATGTACTGCCACGCTGTGACGGGCGCTGTGAGAGGCAAAGGCAAACGGTGCTGTGAGAATGTTTATTAAGAAGGAGGAGCTTTAATTTCAATGTTGGGAGGGGACAGCCAGGAAACCAGAAAAGACCTTTTTGAAGAATTCACTAGAGTTCAGGGATGAGTCGAGCTAAGCCAGGAAGCAGGCTGGGGAAGAGTGTCCAGGCAGAGGGACTGAGTGGGCACAGGCTCTGAGGAGGGACAGGGCTCAGAGAGGTCATGGCTGGGAGCAGGGTTGGAGAGGTGGGCAGAGGCCAGCTGCGCCGGGCCTTCCAAGTTACTTTAAGGATTTGGATTATACTGGGAAAGTAGAATAGCAAATGTATACGTGCACATGCACCTGCACACGCGTGTGCACACACACACACATTGTAATCTAAGTAAAATGGGAAGCTGCTGAAGGGGTGGAGGTGGGAGGGGCCCTGAGTGGGAAGAGCATGTTGGCGCTCCTGGCAGGTGGCTGTCACAGGAGTGGGGGTGGGGGGCTCTGCTGGAGGCTGCTGTGGGACCCCAGGTGAGTGGGATGCAGGGCTGGTCGAGGGCTGCATCTGCAGGGTAGTGTGGGAAGGTTGCTTGGCAGCTAGGACTTGGGTTTGCTTGGAGGTGGCTGCCAGTGACACTCAGGAGTCAACGATGGACCTGAGGTTCCTGGAGTAAACCATGGGGAGGGAGTTTAGGCTGTTTGTTGAGAAGAGGAGGGTGCCAGGGTGCCAGGGGACCAAGTCTGGGGCAAGGTCAGTCCTTCTGGGGCATGTGAAATTGGAGCCACCTGTGACACAGCTGGGGGAGGACAAGCAGGAGTTGGGTATCTGTGCTTGGGGCTCAGACGACAGGGCAGGTCCAGGTAACCCTTAGGTGCCATCAGCACAAAGTGGCACTGGAACGGACGGGACGGGCAGTACAGGAGTGCTGTGCAGAAGTGAGGAGGGCCCAGAACTGAGGGTCTCCTCTAGGAAGGAGCTGCCGGCATTTGCGCTTAGACTTCGAGCCATGGAACGTTATGGATCTGTCCTGGACGGTCTGATTTCTTTCTGTGTTTGGCTACACTGTAGTTAGACAGGGACTGGGGCCACCTTTACTATAATAATTACTGTGGTTGATAATTCTAATAGTACCTCGTTACATTGAACATTTCTACGTGCCAGACTTTGTGCTATGTGCATTACATTCATAATCTTTAATTGCTCTTTTTTTTGCATACCTCTTGGGAAGGTGTGTACTCTCGCTGGTTTACAGTTGGAGAAACGGGTCTGAGCAGTTAACTGCTGATTCTAGGCTATTCAGCAGTTGGGTAACTTACTCCAGATGGGATTTGGACAGGTGAGCACACTGGTTTGTCTAGTCTGCAAGCGCAGAACGTTCCCACCCACTATGTTATTTTGCTAGAACTTTGTTTGCTGTGGCTGGGTTGGACGGTGGGTGTGAACTGGGGTCACTGAAGGCATCTGAGCCTGTGCAGTCCTTCCCTGCAGAACTGGGCCCAGCTGACCCACAGTTACCGGGGCATGTGGTGTGAGCTGGTTCTGGAGTAGGTGGGGAGTGAGGTTGACTTTGTGACAATCCACCCACACCTGCCACCTGGCTTCTCATGGTCTAGAAAGGACATTTTCAGTACTTCTGGCTGGGGCAGGAGCACTACAGCTGGGCTGTAGCTGAAACTGTGTTTGGAGCTGAGCTAACTGGCCTGTCTGTAGTCCAAGCAGTGTGCTCACCTGTCACAGGTGGAGGGCAGACACACAGCCAGCGGCTCTGCACAGTCATGTTTTCTCAGTAGCCAGGAGTGGCCTCTGACAAGGGCTGACCACAGCCAGGAGGCATGTTTACTTTTGGGCTTTGAGACATGACACTCAACATTAGAGGGTTTGTGCAAGTTCACCAGTGACTTGGGGTTGGAGGCAGAGGTGCTGCCACCTGTGCTGTCCTTGGAGCCCGTCTTAAAGGCTCGGGCTACCCAGAATGGGGAGGGCTGAAGAATAGCATTGTCCTCTGTCTTGCTTCTGCCCCAGCCTCCTCTTTTCTCCACCTCAAATCTTTTCCAGCTCCTCCTCTGAAATGGCTCTCTGGATCCACACGTCTGTTTGTCCATCCCCCTTGTCTGTCTATCCATCCATTCCAGGCTGTGAACAAAACGGTTGACCTCATGGTGTTTGCACTCTGTTACCTGTAGCTGGTGCTTCAGTTTCCTGGGCTCCCACGTCAGGCTCAGATGCCCTCAGACAGCCTGCTTTCCAGGAACAATTCCATAGATTTCTGGCTCAGGTCCCATCCTCTGGTTAATGAACTCCCTAACCAGGCTGCCAGGCTGTTCTTGAGGAGAGCTTGAGATTTAGGCATAGTGGTCTTCCTTTTCCCCTCCATCCTCCAGCACCGACCGACAACCTGCCATGTGACGGTCACTGTGACAGGCACAGGGTGGGGGGAGTGAAATGGCCAAGACATGGCCCTGCCTTCTCTCAAAAGCCCAGTGGGCAGAGCAGAAGCAGGCGGGCAAACTGGCCAAGCAGGAGGGAGGAGGAGACCTCTCTCCAGAGAGGGAGGAACCCCGGCCACTCTTTATAGTATGTTCAGACAGTCCATCCTCCATCTGGGAGCCCTTGCACTGAAGCCAAACACTGTTTCTTTTCCTTACTGGTCTAAGAGACTTTAAAGAAGCCAAATAAAAACAAAAGTACCTTTGGTTCTTTTCTACCTCGACCTTGTCACTGCCGTAGTTACCATCCTTTCTGAACATGGCCAAGTACAGTAATACCTAATGTCCTAGCTGTTCAGTTTCTACTGCAGAGAGGAGAGCCGCCCCACCTCTGGATGCTCCCGCCATCCCCTGCCCAGCGAACCTGCAGCAGGCATCCGGGACGTGGCCCCTGTGAGGGGCCTCTCCATCCTTCTGCACTTTGGCACCTTTGGTAAATGGTTTGTTCAGCAATTAAAGCATTTTCTCTACGTAGCTGAAGAACTCAAATTTGGAGTTTAAAAATGGGGTAAGGTGAGCACCTCTCCCTCCTACAATGGTGGCCCATCTCACTCGTTCCTTTGGGTAGCATGGGCCCCTAATCTAAACCCTGGCTTTGTGGGGGAGGCTGCCTTGTTTAAGGCTTAGAGGTACAGGATTTCTCACAAGCTGTACACGTGTCAAATGCAGGAGTGTTCAGCACAGGTCGAAAGGGCATCTGGGTTGGCTCATTGGCTCCGACTGTGTGTGGGTGGGGGAAAGACCGAAGGCTGAGTGCTGCTCACTCTGCAAGCCTGCGAAATTCAGGGAGCGGCACAAAGAGCTTGGCATTTACTCCGAAGCCCACATCTCCCCAGTTGCCAGCCAGCAGAGATATTGCATGTTGATTTCACATATTCACTTTTCTTCCTCCCCTCTGAGAATGCTATACTTGCTTCACTTTATTTGTTGTTAAAAAAAAAAAAAAAGGGAAAGCAAAGGCAGCCTGCCTTGTTCACACACTCAGAGATCCCCTCCAGGGCAGCCGGTACCTGCCAGCTCTTCTGGGCATGGCGGGCTGAGAAGGATCAGGAGTTGGCAGGAGAGATGGCATCTCACATCAGCTTTTCTACCTGGTGGCTCCTTCTGCACCCCAGATCTAAGGGGTTGGGGGTGGCCACAGCAGCTGGTCTTTTCCCATCTGCCTCTCCTCCACCCTGCTGCCAGGCCCAGCTCCTGAGGGTGCCAGTTTTGTCATGGGCCTGCACTGTTGGGAAGCTGCAGGATGCAGCCCCAATTTCATGTGCTGTCAAAGAGTAGCTGCCTTTGACCCCCACACACATCCTCCCACTTCAGGCAGGCCTGTGCCCTCACTGCCTGTACTCTAGCCAGGCCTTTCTAGAGTGCTCACCCGCTTCAGAGAGCCCTTCTCCCAGGGGCGGCCCGGGGACAGCCCGTTGCCCATCCCGTCGTGGCCTGTGCCCTGTACGTTACTCTGCTCTGGGCTTCTCTAGGCACAGCCTCGAGCTGGGGTAGAGGGCTGGTCTCTTTAGCTAGACAGTGAGTGTTGTGAGGCCCATGGCCTTGTCCTACTCAGCTGTGTGTCTTCTGTGGGTCCTTGCTGAGTGTCCTGCTCATCTTGGACAATCCCTTATGAATGGATGGTTTGTCTGTGGTGAGAGAGGGAGGAGGAGGGATGCTCCTGCCTTCCTGAGGCTCCTCTGCCACCCTTATGCTGGACAGGACTAGATCACACCACATTCTCCGCATACCCCCTTCCTCCTCCCAGCCAGTTATCCGAGTAATATAACTCTGTCATCTCCGTGGTGACTGACCTTTGCTGATTACCAGCAGAGAGGCACCACTCTTGACCACATCCTTCCCTTTAGCCCCTTACTCGGGGTCCTTTTATATAACGACCTCTTATCAGGACATGCTATTTCAGGTTCCCTGTTGGGCTTTGAGATTCTGTTAGACTGGAAGATTCGCAAGGGCAGGAACTATGTTTAGAGTCCAGGAGAGTACAGAAGATGGGCTTTGAAACCACACAGCTTCCTTTTCTGTAAATGGGACAGTAACCTCTACGTATCCCTTGTAGGGTTGTCGTGGGGATTAAATTGAGTTGCTGCACGTGAATCTTGGTCCCTGGGATGTGTAAGGGCTTATGTCTTGGAGCTGCTTGTATTACTCTGATGACGACTAGGCTGCGCGCCCTGATGGGACTTCACTGCAACTTTGTTAATGGACTGACGGGTGGGACTTCAGTGCCTTTTGACAAGTGTGATCAGGAGGGAGTGGAAGTGTTACATTGGACAGCCTCCTTACTCTGCTCTTACCTGCCTGCCGTCTTCCCCTCCCACCCCCAGGCCCTCAAACTTCTGAGGACATGATTAGGGGCACAGATGCATTTGTCATCAGAAATGAAGGTGGGAGGATCCAGGGACAATGGGGAGACTGTTCTGACTGGACAAAGTGTGAGTTGGGGAGAGGAGAGAGATGAAAAAAGGTTAGAAAGTAGAGGGGGCCAGTCCGGAAGGGTCCTCAGTGGGCCCCCGGTTGCCACCTGAGATGAGGAGTAACAGCACCTCTGGTTTGTTCAGTCTTATGTCCTCAGACTGTCCTCGGCGCACTTCGTGCTCAGACTTTCGAGGGAGGGGGATGCTGTCTTATCGCCATGTTAACGAGGAGCAGCAGGAGCTCAGACAGGCACACTCCCTTTCTCTTGTCACACAGCTCAGAGAGCTCAAAGTGAAAAACAGGCCCCGACTCTCAGGTGACTGGTAGATCATCTCTCCCTGCGTCAGAGAAGTAACGCTGTAAGAATGAAGTGGCTGCTGTGGGCCCAAAGGAGTGGCCAGGTGAGGCTGCAGAGGACAAAAGGCATTAGCCGTGCCAGTCAGGTGGCCCTGGTGTTCCATCAGGAACCAGCTGGACATCTGCCCCTTCCTCTGTGGATAGTGTCCACGGGACCTTACTGTGCTGAACCCGGAGAGGGCGAGTTGCTGGTGGCTGCAATATGCTGGGTTTTATTGCCAGGCTCCCCATCTGAGTTGGGAGGGGGCTCAGAATAGTAAAACCACTGCAGGTTCTGTTATAGAAGCTGAGCTCAGAATCTGAGAGCTGTCACCTCTAGGATGCAGGCCTGCTGGGGAGCTGTTGAGGGCAGAGACCTGCCAGCACAGGGTCACCGCAGCAGCTCTGTGATGAGGGTCTTGAGTCCCTCTGATTGGAGTTAATGTCCTCCTTCCCCTGCAGCCATGCCAGTTGTGGTAGCTCTGTCCTGCTCATCTGCATGGCCTTGGTGATTAATGTCCTCTTGTCATCCTGACTAGACTATGGGTGCCTGAAGGCCCAGGAGCCCCACATCTCATATCTGTTTCCTCAAGGGCCAGGCCGCGTGCTCAGCACACAGCACTGGGTGTGGAATACATGCCTGGTGAGATCCAGGGAGGACTTTATACACCCACAGCCCCTCTAGGTTAGAAATTCTATCCGGCCATCCCTCTCCAGCGCCTCCCAGAGGCTAAGCCCCACGATAGGTGCTGGGATTACAGAGCCTGGTGAAACTTGAACACTCTTTTGCTGAGAGACAGGAAGGGCAGCAGAAAAGAGAGATGGGCTCCCTGCCCACCAAGTCTTCTAGTCCGGGTCGGCAATGCAGACTTCTGCACAAGCCTAAGGGAGGCTGCCCAATTGCAGTGTCTCATGGTAGGGTGAGGGGCTGCTTCTGGCTGTTCCCAAGCCCCTAGCAAGAGCATTCCTCCTGCTGTTTCTCTGACCAGCCCCTTTCATGCACTCCTCACGGGAGAGGACCCAGCCAAGAGCACTCCCACATCACTTTCCGCATAAGCAGGATGCAGCGGGTCAAGGCAAGACCCCATTTCGTCCACCTGCCCCTGTCAGCCAGACCAGGGTCCCAGCCAGCGCGGCGTCCCACCCGGGAACGCGGTGGCAGGGGTTCGCGCAGCTGCAGGAGACTCGCGGAGTCGCGTGCGCGCGCGGGCAGGGTGGCGCGCGCCCCGCCGAGGCTCCAGCGCTTTCCCACACCTCGCGTCTCCTTGCGGTCCCTTCCCCAGCGCGCCATAGCCAGGCGCCTTTCCACATGTGCAAAGGCGTGGGGGGTGTGGAGGGAGGTATAGTCGGGAGACCGTGTGCCCCGGGCTGGGCAGACCCCCATGTGCATAGGGGGCGGCGGCCAGCTCGACAGTGGCCCCTCTCCTGTGCCCCTCCAGGCTTCTCCCCAGACCTTTCCTCTGGCTTCTTGGGTCGTTGGTACCTCCAGCTATCCCTCTCCTCTCGCGCCCTCTTTCTCCGGTAAAGAGACCAGTGCTTTCCGATGAAGGTTCTGGTTCACCCCCAGCCACAGAGCCCTTGACATTTAGCGAGGGTTCGCGGCGCACTGGTGTAGGCACACAGCAGAACGCTAATCCTATTAAAGATATGGTGTCATTGGGGAGGGGGAGGCTCCCCCCGGGGCCGGCAGGCCTCGCGCCCATTGGTGGAAGGCGCGGCAGGGGGCGGGGCCGAGGGCCGGGGGAGGGGGCTCCAGGCGATTTCGGAGTCGCGAGTCGGGGCCGGGATTGCATAGGGAAAGCCCAGCGGTTGCAGCTGCGGCGGATCCTCGGCACTGCCGCCGGGGCAGCCCAGGGCCGCTGCAGCTCCGCCAAGTCGCGGGGGAGGAGGCGCAGCGCCGGCAAAGTGGTCGGCCGCGCTGGGCTGGCTCCGAGAGGTGTGCCCTGGGAGCCTGGTCCGGCGCCCTTCTGCTTCGCGCGGAGCGGCCGGTGCGGCCCAGAGGCGAGCTGCGCCCTGGAAGGGGAAGTCAGACAGCAGCCTCCCCGCAGACGCTAAGTTGCGCGAGCCAGCCGGTGCCCGGACAGCGACAGCGACCCGGCGCGCAGAGCCTGCGGGCCAGCCGGCCAGCCCGGGGCGCAGTCGGGAGGCGGCGGCTGCGGAGCGCGGGTTCGGCCGCCAGTGCGCCGGGGACAGGGTCGTGCGAGGCGCCGCCGGCCCGCCTGCAGCCCGCGCCCCCGCCCCACTCCGGGAGCGATGCCCCCCGCCCCTCGCGCCCCCCGGGAACGACGCGAGCATGGAGAAGTCGAGTAGCGAGGATTCTTCGATCCACCGGAGTCCATCTTTGGACAGCAAGGACTCGGACTTCGCCAAGCCGTCCACCTCGGGCCGCCCGTTCGGCCGCGGCTTCACGGCAGGCGCCTTCTACGGCACCGCGGGCTCCCGGGGCCAGAGCCGCGCCGAGGCGGGCGTTAAGACCGACAAGTACAATGCACCCAAAGGCAGCAAGTACGTGGTGTTTTACCTGGACCTGTCCTTTGTGTTCCTCCTAGAATTTAAGAAGTGCAACATGGCCAGGGGCTGCCTCTGCTGCTTGAAGTACATGATGTTCCTCTTCAATTTGATATTCTGGGTAAGTCCTTCCGTTTATCTCTCCCTTTGCCCTCCTCTCTTCGCTTACCACAGCGTGAATACCGTCCGCCTCTTCGGTGCTGCATTGCTTGGCTCTCTGAACAACGGTAAGTGTGCTTTTTTTTTTAATCGTCCCCCGCCCCTCTTTCATGCATCTTTCCCTTCCTTCCTCCCTCTCCTTGGTGGCTGAATTGGGGCTTTGACTTGCCTGTCTTCCAGGAGACTTGCTCTGCTCCTAGGAGGCTGACAAAGTTTGCCACCACCTCCTTCCTCTATGAGAAAATCCATGCTGAGAGTGCCTCCGATGGGCAACTTGCAGCAATGGGTGTGGGGTCAGAGTTTTTAACAGCTGTGACCCTGAATTGGCGATAGGCACAAGTGAGGATGGTTTTCTGAGTTTCTTCTTGTAATCCTCCTGAAAGCACAAGAATGCAGTCTGCAGCATTTTATGGGAGTGGGATGGAGCTGGGGGGATGGGGCGTAGAGGCCACGTCTTCCCACTCCTTTCAGTGAACCCCAGGAAAAGGAGGAGCAGCCCCTGTCCCAAGCTGATGGACACACTTGCTAGCCTTCGGACATGCCCCCCGCATGGGGGCTTGTGTGGGAAAGGAGGGGTGTGGGGGATGCTGCCATCGGGTGGCTGGCTGCTGCTTTTGAGGGATTGCAGTGGACTGAGCAGGGAGCTGGCCGGCCATGTGCTTTCAGGCTCTGGGAGCCCCAGTGACTGGAAGGGACAAAGGGAGGCAGTCAGGTGGCCTTATCCTTGGTAAATGATTATTTTGTAGAGAAGGTATCAGTGGGTAGGGCAGCTTGGAATTGCTCTCTGTTCTGTGTGTGATTCTGGAGGTTGTGTGTATGCATGCACATATGTGTGCATAAGAAATACTAGTTAGGGAAATTGGAAAACTTCTTAAATTCATTTATGATTGTTCCTTCATCCTAACTGCTGCCTCTGCCTGCCTTCACGCGAGCAGGGACATAGCACAGATGTTTGGCTCTGCCCTAGGGTTTGTCCTGCCTGCGGGAGGCCATCAGCTGCCTGTGGTCCAGGGGGAGCACTGAGGACAGGAGAAAGTCATTCACAGTGAAGTTGGGTAGAGGCAGTTGGTCTTTGGCGTTCAACTTTTGTGTGGAGTAGCCCACTTTAGCTGAAAAACTTTTTGGGGGGGGTGTGTGGAGGGGGCAACTTTTCCTGCAGGAGGGCAAGCTCAGGGCCGAGAGGGTAGGAGACTGGGTTCTAGTGTTGGTTCTGCATTAGCCCCTGTGTGACCTTGGGCAAAGCACTTTATTGTTTAAGGACTGGGCTTCCTTTCCAGTCTCATGGGTGTGTGTGTGTGTGTGTGTGTGTGATGGTCTCCCTCACTGTTCTCACTTCATTAGTATGTGACATCCCGAGTGGGGTGTTAGGCACTAGAGTGCATCTCATCTTCTCTCTAGGGAGGGAAGCCCCCTTGCCCGCCTGGGACTCCGCTTCTTTTCCAAGGAGACTGATCTGAGATTACTTAGTCTCCATGGGCTGGGGTCATCCAGGATGTTACCTGTCATGTGGTTAGGGTTTTGTGGAAGTTGGGGCAGATATTCTCATTCCTTTTCCTGGTGGCGAGCACCATGGGAATTTTACAGATGACTGTGTAGCTGCTATGTGGACACGTGCCTCCTGGTTCTTTGACTCATTTGCCAGCATCTGTGTCAGCCACGTACTGGTGTGTATTTCTGGGGTGCCTTTGGATTCACATGAGAGCTCCTTCTCCGTCCTTTTTCATAGTTGCCAGCTGCTTTTCTGTTTTGTCCCACTTTGCATGTATTAACGCACACTAGGAAGATCCTCTGGGGAAGTCAGTGCCTTTGACGAGTGAGCCCCAGTCAGCGGGCTCGCTCCTCCCCGCCCCCACCCCGCCACCTGCTGGCAGGAGTTGGTATAACTGCTCATGGTACCTTTTTCCTCCAGGATGGGCCCAGCGCGGTTTGCTGCCTCCTTACAGGCTGGCATAGTGGTCTGTGCCCTGCACATAGTAGGCACTCATTATGTGTTTGTGAGTGAGTGAATGAATGGAAATCCAGAGCTGTAAATCACAAGATGTTATCATGTGGAAGGGGTTCCCAAGTTCCACTTGATGGGGAAGAGAGGTTAGATGTCACACTTGCCTCTGATGACGGCTCTCCTAGCACCCTAGCTGTGAGAGGACAAGTGACTCTTTCCATCTTCCCTTAAAAGCTTGGCAGAGGTTAATGAGCTAGTTGATGAAATGTCCTTCCTTTATGGCCTACAGTGAGAGAACTTGCTGTCTTTTCCTAGTTGGAAGGTGCCAACTACACCTTCTTACCAGGCAAGGAGTTGTTCTCTCCTAGTCTCCGGCTTTTCTGGTTACTGAGGTAGTTTCAGAATTCCCATGACATGCTATGAGCTGGGAGAAATTGAGTCTCAAAGACCCAGTTCTTTTATGTTAGTAGTGTATGAGATGATGCGATAAGACATAGACCTTGCGGAAGATGGCAAATTCAGCAGGAGGAACAGGTGCTTGTGTGTGTAAGGGGTTCACCACTGTGTTTTTGGGAGGTGGAGGAGCAGGTGTAGCAGGGTGTTAGCCAGGATTTGGGGGTGGTGTGTCACTGTGCTCCACTCAGATGAAGACCACATGCAGGCAGGTGCTTGACTTGATATGGGGGAGGGAACAGGGGAAAGAGCCAAACAAGAAGAGAAAACCTCCAAGGTGGGTGGGGTGTAGATGGTTGGGGGAGCCCCTGGGAGGCCTCTGCGGCAGCACTGTGCAGGGGGGTGTGCAGCGCTGATCATGCCCAGCCCTCTGGGACTGGCAGCAGTCGTTAGGAATTATGTAGCCATCACTTGTGCTAGTCTTATGGTTACGATCCCAAAAGGAGGCTTTTCTGAAACATTAGAATTGAACCTGAGCCTGCAGTCAATAGATAGAGCTCTTTCCATGGATCCCCGAGCCTATCTGGTAGTCCTGCAAACCCACCGCTGCCGCCACACCCCCTGCCTCCTCTGAGCCTGTTGGAGGATTCCCAGTGCGGAGGAGAGGTGCAGCTGTCCTGCGCTGCAGCCCTTCACAGGCCTGCGAGTGCCTGGTTCCTGGCCACCGGGTGGAGCTTCTAGGGTGCTGGTATTGGTAAGAGCCTGGGTGACGTCACCGGGGGCAGGATGGGAGGCTGAGCCCTGCACTGGCACTCCTCCTCCTTACTAAGGAAAAGGCAGGTGCCTTACAGGCTGCTGCATGCCTACTTGCTGCTGGGGCCCAGGTCTGCTCCTGGCACCGCAAACAACTTCAACCAGACAGTGCTGGCCGTGTTGGTACCCCAGTGCACTATGGGAGTTTGGAGACCCCAGGAGGGCAACATTTCTAGGGGCTGTAGATGGTGAGGGTAGAGAAAGGGGAGTCAGTGGTCACTCTTGAGTCTCACCTCTTCTTTGTCCCTGGCATCCCCATCCCCCATCCTGATTCTTAGGGCCAAAGAGAACTCTGGCTTCTCAGGGGACAGGGAATAGGAGACCTGAACAGGGACAGAAGTTTCCCCTCACTAAGGTCCTGTCCACCCATAAGCACACCCACCCCAGGGCATTTCTCCGAGCAGTGGAACCATCTAGGGCCTTTCCCTCAGTCAGCCCCATCTCTGGGTCCTCCCAGGGCTGTCTGGTAGAATACTCTAGGTAGAATACTTAGAGAATCTAAGCCCCTTCAACAAGGCACAGGAGGCTGAGGCTTTAAACTCTAGTAGAGGAGAGAGAATATCAGGGTGGGCTGGAAAGGGGACCTCTGAGTGCTGGGGGTATGTGTCCCTTTCTCGGGACAGTGAGTCGCGATCCCAGCCCAGCTCTTCCCTACCCAAATCAAGTTGCTGTCTGCTGTGGAGGGGCGAGGGTGGGGCTAGGGCTGCTGGCATAACTGCCACTCAGGATAATGGTCACTTCTCATGCTTGCCAGCAGAACTGTCCCATCACTTTAAATCATGGCTGGCAGAGGAGTGACATTCTGGCCCATAGGAAAGCCCATTCCTTGTGGATGGCTTCCTTAATGAAGGCTAATTAGCAAAAGAGACAGTGTCAGCGAGCCTGCTGGGGCAGGGGAAAGGTTGGTGTGGGTGGCGCTGGGCAGGGTGTGGACGGGGCTCTGATTAAGCTCCCTTAAGTGGGGTCAGGCCCCTGTCAGACTGCTCCCTGCCTTTGGATGCAGGCAGCGTGGTCAGGGCTCTCTAGCTGCGTCAGTGGCACATGTTCAGGACAGGCTTGGCTGCATCTCGAGTGTCTCTGTGGGCTCCAGACTGGGGTCTGTGCACTGTCAGTGTCGGGTGGCCTAGAGTGTCATCAGGAGTCTGTGGGGTGCCTTCTGCCTGGAAAGTGTGCAAGTGGGCTCGAGGGGCCCGGCAGGGAGCTTGGCTTCTGGCTGAGGAGATTCAGGCTGACCCAGGCGGCAAGAGGCATTTAGGGCCTTCCCAAAGTGCTCACGGGCGAGGGGTTCAGGCTGTCTCCGCGGGGCAGCTGTGTCAAGTAGATGTTGAGGGTGGGTCAGACAAGGCTCTGTGTGGGGGCAGAGGGACACATGAAGGGCCTGGCAGGTACCCAGAGACCCCCGGAACATGGCCATGAGGGAATGCCAGCTCTGTGTTCACTTCCTTTCCACAGCATTAAAAATTAAACTTCCTTGTCTTAATATCTATTTTTAAATCATGTCAGAGCTAGCACTGGTGTCAATCAGGAGGGGGTGGGGAGGAGGAGGGAAGCGAAGAGAAAGTCCCTGCTGAAACAGGGTGTGCAGCTCTGGCTAGCGTGAGCAAAGGGCCGCTGGGCCCCCATCCTGGCCCTCCCTGGACCTTGGCCTCCCCTGCTTCTACCTCTGTGTGCTTAGCCGCCCTTGGCTGAACTTGGTGGCAGGCTCTGCGGCCCTAGGCCTTCTGTGGCTTACCAGGCCGTTGGGTTCCCAGTCGAGTCCATTCACTCACGCTGCAACTATTTACTGAATGCCCGCTCCGCGCACTCGGGCCTCCAGTTGGTGAGAGCAGGGGCTGACTGGGCTCACACAGGGCAGATCAGTTTTCTCGTGCCAGGAAGTCGTGGAATGGGAGGTCATCTGGCTCGCCCTGTGCTGGGCATTTGAACGCAGGGCTGCCAAGGGAGGGTGAGGGGTCACCTCCCGCTTCCCCTGTGCTCTAGGGTGGGGCAGATGCAGGCCTGGCCCCAGCACCAATGGCCTGACTTCACTTGTCCTTATCTCTCCCCGACCCCTGCATGGTTACTGTCTCTAACAGTTGCTCCCATCAGAAAGAAAGCGGAGAAAAAAGCCTTCATTTTTTTTTTTCCTCTTAGTTTGAAAAAAAGGACTAGTGACTCGTGGCATTTCTGTTTTTTCTATTTAAGGGCTGATGGACGCTCTGTGGCTGGTGTGTACTGTGAGCATTTATTGGAGCACCTGCCCTTGAGTTGCTCAGAATTGCGTGGAGAAGTCAGACACGTGAGCAGATAATTTCAGTTCTGAGCAGTAGGTGCTTGATAGAGCTCCTTCGCAGAGTCATTGATACTGCTGAATAGACACAAGATGTAGAGAGAGCAGAGTAGGACAAGTGATACCTGGATTTTGAAGGGTGAATAGGAGTTTGCAGATTAGATGAGATGGGGGTCCAGGTGAGGGAGAAGGGGGGATAGCGAGCAGGTTGATCTAGAGCTTACATCCAGGGAGAGCCAGCAGCCCAGGGGGAGAGGTGGAGCCTCTCGCATTTGTGAAATATGCTGAGCAGAGTGGTTTCTAGGGGTGGCGGGTTTGGAATGGGTTCTGAGGTCGAGGTGACACTGGCTTGCAGGAAGATGTCACCAGCACTTGGGGATGGTTCCAGTGGGTCTCCAGGGCTCCTAGGAAAGGGCTGTTTTGTTTTTCGGGAGGTGGCTGCCGTGACAGGTCTTGCTGTGTCACTTGGGCTCAAGCTGTTGCTGTAGGTAATCCAGCTTTAGAGATGCCCCTGTATTCTCCCACTTTCTGGCCTCTCCCTTCCAGCTGCGATGTGCCTGCTTATCTAGTTCAGTTAGGAAGCTTTGAAGCTGGGCTAAACCCATCGGGCAGAGTTAAGTCTTCTGAGCCAGCTTTGTCTCTGCTCACATTTGAAAGCTAATCTGCCTGCAGAAGTGGTGGGGGGTGGGGTCTGATCCTGGCAGGGACAGTAAAACTGGCACACAGTCCGGCAGGGGGCAGATTCACAGCTGCGGAAAGCAGCGTAAGGTTGAGATCTGGCTTCAGACCCCGGTTCTGTTTAACTGGCCATGGGACTTCAGGGAAGATCCAAAATCTCTTCTAACCTAGTGAGTCCCTGATTCCATCCAGATGGGGCTCTTCTCTTCCCCTGGGCACCTGCAAGCTTTGAAGGCTCCCAGGAAAACTGGAGAAGCCCTTGAGTTGGGGAGGCTGCAGGGTTTCAAATCTCCTGCCTTGCATTGGTCAG
The DNA here is from genome assembly GCA_963574885.1 of Lepilemur ruficaudatus. NCBI lineage: Eukaryota > Metazoa > Chordata > Mammalia > Primates > Lepilemuridae > Lepilemur > Lepilemur ruficaudatus. Next base: position 1,472 of record CAUYRT010077821.1, on the reverse strand, counting down.
CTTACTGTGCAGTACCATGCAGGGAGGCTTGTTCCAGTGGCAGGGGGCCAGGGGACATGGGTGACTGGCCAAGGAGAAGAGAGACAGGGCTCTGCCTTCAGAGAACTTTCTGTCTACTCCAGGGTTCTTCGCTAGGGTGAACATTCAGATTCCCTAGCCCCTGATCCCCAGTGTACTGGGTGGAGATCTCCAGGAATGAAGCCTGTGTTTTGAAGGTATTCTTTAACCTCTTGGCGTGTGGGTTTCCTCATCTATGACTGTAACAGCCCTCTCGCTGGGCTGTGATGAAGCCCACTTGTGTAGGTAGACTGCCTAGCGGGGTGCCTGGTGCGCGGGGCTCCGTGCAGGGTAGCTGTGGTTGTATTACTGCAGCTCGTACAGTGAGAGCATATGAACAGGAAGATAGGTGCCCAGGGGCCGGAGCACGGGTGCTGGGATGATGATGCCAGGCAGGCGATGGAGCCTTGGACAGAGCCCTAGCTATGTCTCAGGGCGGGGATAGTTCTCAATGTCTTCTGGCCTTCGGGGTATAGGGAAGAAATGGGGGGAGCAGGGAGGGCCGGGGAGATGCGTTGGAATGGAGGGTGGAGGTGGAAGGCAGTGAGGCAGCGGTGTGCTCTGACCCCAAGACCTGCAGCTGCACCTCACGCTCTACACTTACCTCCGGCCTGCTCTTCCCCTGCCTGTCTTTGTTCTTGGTGTAGTGCGTGGGGCCAGGACCAGGCCAGCTGGGCCGGTGGTCACGGTACAGAGCCACCACAGGCCCGCCGGCACACTTGGTGCCTCTGGTGGATGTTGGACTTTGCTGTCAGTGTGGCCTGTGACCTGACATGGGGCTCCAGACCCAGGTCCCTTCCTCAGCCAGAAACACAATCAAAGTTTTTTCAAATTGTGAAATATATGTGCATTCATGTAGTTTAAAAAAATGATCCAACAGGTACCCACTACCTCGCTTATGAAATAGAACACCGCCTGTACCCATGACATCTCTGTGTGTCCCCCAAAACCTCTCTCAGAGAGCCATAATCCTTGAATTTTATGTGACGTGTGCTCCACCTTCGTAGGCATCGTTAACACCACAGTATTAGGTTTGGCTTATTTTTAAGCTTTTGATAGATGAAATCACTCTGAATGTATTTTTTTTTTTTTTTTTTTTTGATACAGATTCTTACTCTGTTGCCCAGGCTAGAGTGAGTGCCGTGGCGTCAACCTAGCTCACAGCAACCTCAAACTCCTGGGCTCAAGCGATCCTTCTGCCTCAGCCTCCCGAGTAGCTGGGACTACAGGCATGCGCCACCATACCCGGCTAATTTCTTACATAATATTTTTAGTTGTCCAATTAATTTCTTTCTATTTATAGTAGAAACGGGGTCTCGCTCTTGCTCAGGCTGGTCTTGAACTCCTGACCTTGAGCTATCCACCCGCCTCGGCCTCCCAGAGTGCTAGGATTACAGGCGTGAGCCACCGCGCCC